>JBAGKK010489668.1:0-35760 GCA_037177015.1 Euceroptres primus
TGTGTTAAATATTGATTCTAATTATCTTGAAAGTTTTATAAAATTATAATTTTTATTTATTGTAAAATAGTTGTTGAGAAAAGTTTACACTAAAATCTTGTTATTTTTTTCTAAATAAACCAGTTCTCTGAAAAATCTTTGCAAACCCAATATTTCGTAGAACTAAATTATTTTCCCAATAATTAAGAAAATTTATAGATACATTGAATTCGTGAAAGTTTCAGACCATTTTGCTCAAAAATGTTTACAAGTTTGTGGTGATAATTAATTTTAAAAAATAAAAAATGAACGAAAATTAATTTTGCAGTTATGATTTTTTGAAATTCGGCAAAAAGAAAAACTTTTTAACTTTAGAATCAAACTTTTGTTTACAAATTTTTTTAGTTTTGTTAGTGAAATATCATAAGCTGAAGGGGATTAATTTTTTTGCGCATGCAAGTAGAAAACCGAATATATTTATTTTTTTTTGTCAAAACTGTTATTTCGTTCAGATACTTATACAATAGAATATTTTTATTTTGTGATAATTTATGAATTATGCAACATTTGCAATTTGTGAATTATGCAAAATTTGTAATTTGTGAATTATGCAACATTTGTACCATTTGTGAAAAGCAACATAAATAGAATTATTAAAAAGATATTAAACTTTTTACAAAAAGTGTACGGTACAGTTACTTGAAAACTGTTTCAATATAACCAAAAGCAAAAATTTAAAGACTTTTCTGTTTTGCACTGAAATTGCGTGGTTCATAGTGTCATGTACAGGAATTTCAGGCGCTTTGTGGCTTGTCGCAAGCAACTTCCGGTCGTTCGAGCGTACTTTTGTAAGCCGACCAGTTGAGACAGAGATAAAAGTTTTCCACAGAGAGTATGCATGCACTCTGAAGTAGAGACGTGCAATGCTAGGAATGGTTTTGCCTTGTTTATTATATGTGGTCTGCACAGGACATTCGTCTGAGAGTAAAAAAAAAACGATACTTAAACTTTTGAGGTATCGCTTTGTAGTAAAGGAATTTTAAAATAATGTGAGAAAGACTCTCAAATTGTATTTTTTCCTCAAGGGAATTTGATACATAATGACGTCACAAATTACCGACTGTTCCTTATTTATATTCAACGGGTTTATTATTAGAGAAATGCAAATATAGCGCTGAAATTTTGGGAAATGATAAAGAATATATTGAGGCATCGATGTCTGGTGAGCTTCAGCTTTTATTTTGAGGAAAATTGTTTTTCACAATTTAGCGTTGCCTTGTAAGTGGCAAGTATTTTTATTACAAAAATCTAACATAACCTAGGTTGCGCTCTTGTCTTATGATAACATCGACGTTTTCTTTTCTAGTTATCTAGAAATGCACCAAAAATTAGTAATAAACGAAAATATCTCAGATCATCATGTGCAATCACGCCATCAACCACCTGGGGCTTTAAGGTGAACACAATCTAATTTAAAAAACAACCTTCTGCTCAATATAGAAATTGAAGCGCACCAGACATCGATGCCCACATATATTCCTTATTATTTTCTAAATTTTCAGCCCTATATTTGCATTTCTCTAATAATAAACGCGCTGAATATATAGATATAGAATATAGAATTAGATATATGTAATATAGATATAAATATAGATATGAATATCCCTGAATATAGATATGAATATCCCTGAATATAGATATAGAATATCTATATTCAGGGAATGTGATATATTATGAATTCATGTTATGCAAATGAGAGTTCTAAAGCCCTTTTGAAATAATTAAAAATAAAATTGAACTTATTTTACGAAATAAAATTTTTACCGCAGTTGACATCAATGCTCCATTGGTTTTTATCGATTTCGAAAATTACGTATTGATTCATTCATCACTTTAATTATAAGTCCACCGAATGTAATTTTTTAAATATAATCGCTAATTTCATTATGACGACTATGATACAAATCTTATCTGATTTGATATTCGTTAGACTTATTATTAAAATAATTAATGTATCGATCTATAGTTTTTGGAAATGATAAGACATAACAGAGCATTGATGTCAACTGCGGTACAAATTTTATTTTGTAAAATAAAAGATCAATTTTGATCATTTGAAATTATTTGAAAAGGGCATTAGAACCCTCCTTCGCATAACATGAATTCATATATCACATTGCCTGAATATAAAGCTATGGAATTCTTTCCTCTCCCAAGGTTTACTAGTAGGGTGGTCCAAAAATGCATTGTAATTTTTTTTCGAATTTTCATGCTCTCACCCCCAAATTTGTTCCAGTCTTTAAAAAATAAATGATATTTAGAGCTTCCGCAAGCCCCATGAAGTTTACCACGTATTTTCCATAAAAAAAGATGTTTTTGTAAATTTTATTCAGAATCGACAATATTAGGTGAATCAAGTAAAAACTCAACATTTATCTTCACAATTAGCCGTAGAATACGATTCAAAATTACTTTTTAAATATCGCCCAAGCAGTCTGTTTTATAGGGTCCTGAACAAACCCCATAAGTGAAAAATTGTATTTTGGGAGTTTCTGGCGCACATTATCATCGATGACAACACCTACTCCTAATTATCTCTACTGTAATATAGCCTTTTTGTTTAAATTAATATTTTTAAAACATTAGCAAAAGAGTGAAAATACTATGTTTAAAAAAGTAGAGTACTATTTGAAAAATGATTCTTGTTGATGTTTATTTATTATTTGCTCATAACTAAACAATCAAAGCAAAACTGAAGATTTCTGAAAAAAGCGTAATTTTTTAGCATTATTCTAAGAGAAAATAGTTATAAACAATTGCTTAAATAATTATGTTTGTTCACTTGCATTAATTATTACCTCACTAAGTGAAAAGTGGAGAAAAAGTTAAAAATTTGAGAAAAAATCGAAACTATCTAGCATTGCTACAGGAGAAGATAGTTAGAAATAATAATAATTTGTTTAAACAATTATGTTTGTAAAATTTCATTGCTTATTAACTCACTCTAAGTGGAAAGTGGACAAAAAGTTGAATATTTCAGAAAAAAACGGCAACTTTCTAGCATTATTCAAACAGAATATTATTAAAAGTAATAATAAATTGTTAAAAAAATTATGTTTATCAACTTTAATTAATTATTACCTCACTTTAATTGATAAATGGACAAAAATTGGAAAATTTAAGAAAAAACCGCAACTTTCTAGCATTATTCTAAGAAAATATTGTTATAATAATGTTATAATTTTATAATGTTACAATATTGTTATAATAAATGGTTTAAACAATCATTTCTGTTAAATATAATTGAAAATTACCTTGCTTTAACTGAAAAGATGAAAAGAAGTTGAAAAATTCGGAAAAAACCGCGACTTTCTAACTCTAAGAGAAAATTCCTATAAATAATAATAAATTGTTCAAATAATAATTGCTATAAACAATAATTACTTGTTTAAGCAATTTATTGAAACACATAATTATCAATAGAAAGTAATACTTTATGTATTAGAAACAATTTGTATTAAAAAAAAATTTTAAAATCATAATTAGCACCAAAAACTCGCAAAACCCAATTTCTTATTTATGGAGAAGATATATACTACAGAAGATAGTTATAAATAATAATAATTTGTTTAAACAATTTTTTCAAATTGCATTAATTATTAATTCACTTTAGGCGAAAAGTGGACAAAAATTTGAATATTTCAGAAAAAAACCACAACTTTCTATAGTAGGGTTGCCAGGGCCGACCAACCGTCTAACTCACTCTCAAGTACGTGACGTCACATTCTATGAGAGTGAGTAAGAAAACCGAGCCGCCCCTGGCAACTCTACTTTCTAGCATTATTCAAAGAGAAAAAAATTATTATTATAAAAATAATGATAAATTGTTCCAGCAATTATGTTTGTTAACTTGAAATAATTATTACCTCACTCTAATTGAAAAGTGGACAAAAGATGGAAAATTTCAGAAAAAACCGCAACTATCTAGCATTAGTATAGAATAAAGTTATAATAATAATTAGTTTAAACAATTATGTTTGCTAAATTGTATCAATTATCACCTCACTCTAAGCGAAAAGTGAACAAAAAGTTGAAAATTTCAGAAAAAACCACAACTTTCTAGCATTATTTAAAGAGAGTATCATTAAAACTAATAATAAATTGTTGAAACAATTATTTGTTAACTTTAATTATTTATTGTCTCTCTTTAATTGAAAAGTGAACAAAAAGTAAAAACTTTTAGAAAAAACCGCAAATTTCTAGCATTATTCTTAGAGAATATCGCTATGAATAATAATAAATGGTGTAAACAATTGTTTCCGTTAAATTTTATCGATTGTTGCCTCGCTCTAACTGAAAAGTTGAAAATCACTTGAAAATTCGAAAAAAGCCGCGACTTTCGAACTCTATTCTAGGATAAAATTGCTGTAAATAATAATTGTTTAAATAATTTAAGTGAACATCTAATTATCAGTAGAAAATAATATTTTATATATTAGAAACAATTTGTACTAAAAGAAACCTCAAAAAAATAATAATTAGCGCCAAAAATTCACAAAACACAATTTTTCACTTATGGGGGTTTTTTGGGACCCTATAAAACAGACTTATGGGGGTGATATTTAAAAAGTAATTCTTGATTCGTATTCTATGGCAAATGTTAAAGATAAATGTTGAGTTTTTACTCGATCCACCGAATATTGACGATTCCGAATAAAATTTGCAATAACGTCTTTTTTTTTCTTATTTGAAATACGTGTTAAACTTCACGGTTTAATAACTCTAAATATAAATAAATATAAATTTAATAACCTCTAAATATAATATTTTTTTAAAAACGAATTAATTTTTTGTGGATTATAATCAATTTGGGGGGTTAGAGACTTAAAATTCGAGAAAAAAAAATTAGGACCACCCTATTGACTAGCCTACATCAGAGGGCTTGGCCATCCCTGACACAGTCGTCAATTTCCAACCTGGGATTTACTTCTGTCATGCCTTGAATATAATTAGTGCAGATTGACCAAAAGACAAAGGCAAATTAAACAATGCAGCATAAACTAAATTTATGTTAGAAAGTTACTTCTAAAATAAAAAAAGCCCTTTTGCTAAAACATTACTCATCTACAATTGTGTCCATTTGTATGAGTAGCCTAAAGTAAATTAGGACAATGAGCTTCCATGTTTGTATTGTGTGATTCGTTGGAAAATGCTGCGGGACAACTTTGCGACTCCGTGACTTATTCGACAAAGCACACACCTGACGTGCATACGACTGAACTCAGCGAGGATATGTTATTGCGAAATGTCCGGACAGCAAAGCAGACGTGTGTATAGTAGTGCAACATGTCTCGTAGTAACGACGACATAAAGGGATTCGGTCGTGCATTCATTACCAGCGAATGAATGCGGTAGGAGTCGGAGATCGGCGTGCGGAACCTCCACCCTCCACCCACCACCCAATGCTCTCAATAGAAGAAGTAGGGAGGTGAGACGAAAACTTGCGGAATAAAATTCCGGTCGCCGGTAGATAGAGAGTCTAGGATGTCAAACAACTCCGATATGTACGAATGGAGCAGTGACCGGAGTCGAGGGAAATGTTGGCAAAAATCTAGCAAAAGCTGGCACTGCTGCTACTGCGACTGTATTAATATCTAATTAAATATCTAGGTAAATCAAATTATAGTTAAGAATTTTTAGGATGAACCGATTAAAAAGTCGAAAAACAAAATAAGAATCTGGTTGACGATCTGTATGCAATCTTATGCAATTTGATGCAATTCCATGTAATCTCTGTGCAATCCCATGTAATTTCTACGCAATATTTTGCAATTTGCTACCTAGCAATCTCATAAAATACCATGTAATCCAATGCAATCTCTATGCAATCCCTGCAATCTCTATGCAATCGCTGCAATCTCTATGCTATTCCTGCAATCTCTATGCAATCCCATGGAATCTCATGCAATCCTTTGCAATCTCGTGAAATCCCGTGCAATTCCATGCAATTTCAGTGTAATCCCATGTAATTTCTACGCAATATTTTGCAACCTAGCAATCTCATAAAATACCATGTAATCCCATGCAATTTCTATGCTATTCCTGCAATCTCTATGCAATCCCATGGAATCTCATGCAATCCCTTGCAATCTCGTAAAATCCCGTGCAATTCCATGCAATTTCAGTATAATCCCATGTAATTTCTAAGTAATATTTTGCAACCTAGCAATCTCATAAAAAACCATGTCATCCCATGCAATCTCTGTGCAATTCCTGTAATCTCTATGCAATCCTTTGGAATCTCATGCAATCCTTTGCAATCTCGTGAAATCCCGTGCAGTTTCACGCAATTTCAGTGTAACCCCATGTAATTTCTTCGCAAAATTTTGCAACCTAGGATTCTCATAAAACACCATGTCATCCCATGCAATCTCTATGCTATTCCTGCAATCTCTATGCAATCCCATGGAATCTCATGCAATCCCTTGCAATCTCGTGAAATCCCGTGCAATTCCATGCCATTTCAGCATAATCCCATGTAATTTCTAAGTAATATTATGCAACCTAGCAATCTCATAAAATACCATGTAATCCTATGCACTCTCTATGCAATTTCTGCAATCTCTATGCAATCCCATGGAATCTCATGCAATCCTTTGCAATCTCGTAAAATCTCGTGCAATTCTATGCAATTTCAGTGTAACCCCATGTAATTTCTACGCAATATTTTGCAACCTAGCAATCTCATAAAATACCATGCAATCTCATGCAATCTATGCAATCCCTGCAATCTCTATGAAATTCCATGGAATCTCATGGGATCCTTTGCAATCTCGTGAAATCCCGTGCAATTCCATGCAATTTCAGTATAATCCCATGTAATTTCTATGTAATTTATATGCAATCATTTGCAAGTCTGCAATCACATGGAATCTTATGCAATCCTTTGCAATAACATGCAAACGATTTCAATGCCGTGCAAACTTTTGCAATCCATTGTAATCTTGCAGTCCGATCTAATCACTTGTAATTTTGCAATTTTGTGCCAACTCATGCAATCCTTTGCAATCCCGTGCAATTCCAAGCAATCTCATGCAATCCCTTTCTATTATGTGCAATCCTGTGCAATCTCTTTGCAATCCTAGCAATTTTGCAATCACATGTAATATTCTCATGTTATCTCATGCAATATTCTCATGTTATCTCATGCAATCTCATGTAATCTCTATGCAATCTTACATAATCTTTTGCAATCTAACAATCTCATAAAATCCCATGCTACTTCGTGAATCCCATGCAATCTCTATGCAATCCCACGCATTTCCTATGCAATCCCATGCAATCTCATGCAATCCTTTGAAATCTCGAAAAATTAGTGCAATTTCATGGGATTGAAAATGATTGCATGGGATTGCAAAGTATAGCATGGGATTTCAAAGGATTGCAGGGGATTGCAAGATTACAAGATATTACGTAAGATTGCATAGAATTGCAGAATCTCAAAGGATTACATAGAGATTGTAATGAATAGAACGACATTTCATGAGATTTCTTGCAATTGCATGAGATTGTAAAGAATTGCAAGATTATAAGAGATTGTATGAGATTGCAAAGGATTGCCAGAATGCATGGGACTGCAAGATTACAAAATATTGCATAAGATTGCACGAGATTGTAGAATTGCAAAGAATTGCATAGAAATTGCATAGGATTGCATAGAAATTACATCGAAATTACATCGGATTACTCAGAGATTAATCTCTGAGTAATCCGAGCAATCTCTTTGTAATTTCGATGTAATTTCTATGCAATCCTATGCAATCTCTATGCAATTCTTTGCAATTCTTCAATCCCATGCAATGTTATACAATATTTTGTAATCTTGCAATCCCTGGCAATCCTTTGCAATTTCATGCAATTGCAAGTAATCTCATGCAATGTCGTTCTATCCTGTGCAATCTCTATGTAATCCTTTGCAATTCTGCAATTCCATGCAATCTTACGTAATATCTTGTAATCTTGCATTCCCATTCAATCATTTTTAATCCAATGGAATTTCTTGTAATCTTTCAATTTCATGCAATTCCTTGCAATCTCTTATAATCTTGCAATTCTATACAATCTCATATAATTCCAAGCAATACATGGAAACCCGTTCTATGTTGTGCATTCTTTATGCAATTCTTTGCAATTTTGCAATCACATGCAATCTCAATGCAATCACATGTAATATGCATGCAATCTCAAGCAATCTTGTACAATTCCATGCTATCTAGGAATCTCTGTGCAATCACATGCAATCTCATGAAATCCTTTGCAATCTTGCAATCTCGTGCAGTTCCATACAATCTCTGTGCAATCCCATGTAATCCTTTGCAAACCCATGCAATCTCTTGTAACTTGCAATTCCATACAAACTCTATGTAATCTCATGCAAAACTTTGCAACCGTGCAATCCAGTGCAATTTCACGTAATCTAGCAATCTCATGCAATCTCTATGCAATCCTGCAATCTGTATGCAATCTCGTGCATATGCACGAAATTTCGGGCAATCTCACGCCATACTGTGCAATTCCATACAATCTCTATGTAATCCCATATAATTTCTATGAATTACTTTGCACTATTCTGAATGTATTAGAAATAATGACCATTGGGCTTGGCATTTGCTGTTGAAATTCAATAAATTGAAGTTGAATTGAAATTGTATATTAAATCCCTTGCTATCTGTATGCAAACTCATGCAATCCGGTGCAATCGGTTGCAATTTCTATGCAATTTTATGAAATTTTTGTGCAATGTAATGCAATTTCTGTGCAATGCAATGCAATTTATATGAAATTTCATGCAATTCTTTGCAATTGCGTGCAAACTTGCAATCTGAGGGAAACCTCATGCAATCAGGTGCAATTTCTGTGCAATCCGATGCAATGTTTAAGCAATTTTATGCAATCCTTGGCAATCTTAACCAGAAAAAGACACGGCATTCCCAGTTGAGAGCAAATGGAAAAAAGATAACCTAAAATATAAACGGATTATACAATTCAAAGTTTTGGGCAATTTTGAATCTTTCAATCCCACGTTATGTTGAAATCTTCATGCAATCCTGTGTTATCTCGTACAATCCTATGTACTCTATACGTAATCTCACGAAATCCTTTGAAATCTTGCAATTTCGTGCAATCTCATGCAAACTGTATACAATTTCGTGCAATCTCATACGATCTTGTGCAATCCCATGCAATCTCTATATAATCCAACGCAAACATTTGCAATCTTTTAATCGCACGCGACCTCATGCAATCCTTTGCAATTTTATAATCCCAAGCAATCTAATGCAATCATTCGCAATCCCATGCAATCTCTGTGCAATCCATGTAATTCCATGTAATCGGTACGCAATCCCACGCAATCCTTGCAATTCCATGTAATCTGTACGCAATCCCACGCAATCCTTTGCAGTCTGTGTGCAATTTCATGTAATGTCTATGCAAACACATGCAATCCCATGCAATCTTGGAATCTATATAGAATCTCATGCAATTTAGTGTAATTTCATGTGATCTTGTGCAATGCCACGCAATCTCTAGGCAATCCAGGCAACCTCTTGCAATCCCATGCTATCTTGCAATCTGTATGTAACCTCATGCGATCCAGTGCAATATCTATGCAATCTAAAGCGATTTCTATGGAATCTCGTGCAATCCTTTGTAGTTTTGCAATCCAATGCAATCTGTATGCATCTTCCTGCAATCGCGTGCAATTTCGTGCAAATTCTGTGCAACCCGATGCAATTTCTAAGAATTCCAATGCAATTTTTTGCAATCTTAACCACAAAAAAACACAGTATTCCAAGTCGCAATGAGAAAATGGAAAACGATCCCAGAAAATGGAAAACGATTCCATAAAATAAAAAACGGATTTTAAATTTCAAATTTTTGTACGTCCATATTAAAACAGTCCTCCTTGTCGATTCCAATTTCCGAGATATTTGCGTTTCTGTAACTGAGGGCAGAAATTGACGATTTTTGGTTTTCAATGCAGGATGATACATTAACCTTTACTTAATCAACTAGCACTAGGAATATGTCCCAGAAGCGAAGGCAAGTAAAAGAAATTGAACAAAACTTGTACTTTACGAAAATTAGTTTGGGTCAGTTTTTTCACTCAACTACCAATTTTTCAGTTTTTCACAATAGATAATGAAATTTTTAAGACGTGGACTAATTTTTGAAACTAGTTCGTTGAAGTCCACTTTTTTGGGGAAAATGATCGAAAAATTGGAGAAGTGTACCTTATGAAAGTTGCAGGTTAAATTGAAATTTTTGTTCAGAATTATGTACGATAACTTTTTTATTATTTAACCTTTAAGGTTCTCTTTTGGTTTTATTTGTTCGTAATTTCATTAAGAATACGATTCCGAACTTCACTCTCTAACTTCAAACTAGAAGCCCACAAAATAAATGATGTATTCATCTGGGAATATGGTCCTATGCATAACTCCATTTCGACAAAGTGGTACGTTTCAATATGGACGTACACACAATGTTAGAAATGTTCGTAAATTTCCAGAACTTTTAGGTTACGAAAGTAACAGAAATTTTTATAAAACTTAAGATACTTTTCAGAAAACTTGTCTAAAAATCACCAAATTGTAATTGAAATTTACCATGTTGATGAATCAGTCTCGACCTTGTATTTATAATAGATCCTTAGTCATCGATTAGAAATGTCATTTCAATAAAAACCAAAAAATGTTATTATTAAACGTTTCGGTCCTAAATTTGGACCCTCTTCAATAAAAATTTTATTAAAGTCAAATTCTGAAAGGAAAAAAACAACAAATCATATAACATACAAACAAATAAATAAAGAATACAAAACAATTAACAAAAGTTTGGTTAAGTGACAAAATTTTGAGTAAACAAATAAAAGAAGTTAATAAATAAAAGAAATTACTCAAATATGATGAGCATTTCATGGTGCGACAAATTTGGACCAACAAATTAAAAACATTTGAAAAAGTCCACTTATTTAAAAACAGTAAAAAATACCTGTACAAAACGAGTTCAGTCATTCCATTAAAATTGTTTAAAGCCCGAAAGAGATAAAATCAATATATTAACATAAAAAATATTTATGTAGCGTTCACATACAAAATACAAACATAAAAGACTTATAAAATTTGTAAAATTGTTAAAAACATTTTTCCAAGTTGGCAAGATTTTACAGACACAACCGGTCGCCAACCTCGTTGAACGCATACTAAGGACAATAATGAAACGTGAAAACTGAAAACGACACACAATATTGAAATCTATCTTCATAAGTAATTTAAAAACCTTCAAATGCCATCAAACAAATAATAAACAGGGGATTTATTGTCCAATTCCATAATTAAAGCTGAAAATTTGCGAGAAAGGAATTAAATTTTAAATTTTATTTAAAATGGTTTCATACATTTCCGGGAATTTATTATTTTCATAGCGTAAATTAACGGCAACATTTTGGTGTTTATGGATAAAATAATTTTCAATGTTTCCTGTGTCATTTTCTGTGTCTGTGAAATCTTGCCAACTTGGAAAAATGTTCTTAACAATTTTTTAAATTTTATATATAATATAATCATATTAAGGAAATGTGATACATTTTGACGTCATTTTATATGAATGATGATTTTAACGCCCTTTTAAAATAGTTTAAAATGATCAAATTGATCTTATTTTCAAAATAAAATTTGCACCGCAGTTGACATCAATGCTTTGTTATGTCTTTTATCATTTCCCAAAATTACAGATTAATACATTAATTATTTTAATAATAAATCCGTCAAATGTGAAACCAGTTAAAACTTGTATCATTATCGCCATATTGGAATGAGCTATCATATTTCAAAAATTACATTCGGCGGACTTATAATTAAAATAATGAATCACTTTGTAATTTTGGAAAATGATAAAATAACATCAATTTAGTCATTATAAATTATTTTAAACGGTTGGCAGAACCCTCATTCGCATAACATTATTACATAATGTATCACATTCCCTTAATATAAAGAAAGAAAATTGAAAAAAAAAACTAAATAAGCGTGTAAATTTTATGAGAGTAAAATTATAAAAAATCAACTATTCGTAAAATTATTGAGAAGAAATTGTGGTTAAATGTTTTTAAGAAATTTCCCTTTAAAAAAGAAAAATGAAATTAGCTTGATTGCTTTTTAATCAATAATCAGTTCACATAATGAGTGGATTTTTCAATTTTATATAATATAATCTTATTAGTATAAAGAAAATTTATAAAGAATATATAAAGATTTCTAATAAAATATTTAATATATAAATACATAAAGAAAATTTGAAAAAACTAACAAAGCGCTGTAAGACTGTGGCATTGTAATTTAAAACATTGTTAAAATATTTAACATAAATGTTAAAATATTATGTTATATTAAATAATTTATTGGAAAAGAAACTAACAAAGCACCGTAAGATTGCAGAACAGCAATTGAAAACATTGTTAAAATATTTAACATAAATGTTAAAATATTACGTTACGTTAAAATATTTATTTAGTCTATATACACTGAGAAAAAAGATTATGAGATCTAAGGAAGTGCATTTAATTGATTCCATTTCTTTGCATCAAATAATAGTAGTACTAATATTACGAGACTAGTATTACCGAGACTAGTATTACGGAAATTTCCGTGCAACTAGCACACATCATAGCATGGACCGAGACTAGTGTTACGGAATTTTCCGTTACACTAATCTCGACCATCAAATAATTGCTTATTCAATTTAATTAAATATTCTTTAAAGACAAGAAACTCGTACTTAAAGAAATCATTTCTTTCTTCATTCTTCTTTCTTCAAATCATTTCTTTTTCGACATTTATTTAATATAAAGAAATCATTTTTTTTTCGACATTTACTTAATTTATAGAAATGATTTCATTGCTTGTAAATGTGAAAGAATTAAATAAACTGAATCATTTCTTTACAACATTTATTTAATTCGAAGAAATGATTTTTTTGTAAATATGTAAATGTGAGAGATTTTTGTAAATTTGAGAGAATTAACTAAGCTAAACTTTGAATCTAGAAACCTAGTTTTCTTGAAGCCTGTTTTCATACGCAACGCAATATTTATTTAATTCGAGAGTTAATTATTTATTTTTAGCAATTAAAAGTAAATTAAGTAATTTATATTTGATACAACCAAAATATTCCTCTGGTCTGAAGAAATATATCCTTTTTGACACAGTGTGCGTAAAATGCGTTTTTTCCCACCCATATTAGTGTGTAAAACGGCGCATGGCACATCCACTAATATGGGTGTGTTAAAAACGCATTTTACGCACACTGTGTCAAAAAATATCGTAAGCAACTCGTGCGTACGGTTTTACCCACTTGTAGTGATTGCATGTGTAAAACCGCATTTTACGCACATGTTGCATAATATACTATTTTTAAATTCCATTACTGTGTAAGAGACGAAAGAGGATGACGTGAGAAGCAGTATCTGCAAAGGTAAGAGGGTGCGATTAAGGATTGGCAAGCGATGCGATGGTTAGAGGGATTTCAGGGGGGTCAGGAACTCGAGTGATAACGGACGTACAAGTAAGCCAACGATCGAACTCCCAGCGCGTTTCGCGCAAGATCAATCAACAAAAAGTGGATCGAGGAAGGTCGTCACCCCGATACCATTAATGACTACCGTTCGACCCCGGGTTGAAATTGCTCTTACGAGCTCCAAATCGAAAAGGGCTTTAGATACGGATTGCAGATTTTTGTCAAAGGTGAAATATTTCTTCTATTTTTCCCCAGAATTTCCGAGAAACCAGAAATAATTAGTTTATTCATTCTTTAATTACACTGGTCAACAGCCATTTTCCTGCAGGGTGGGCAGTAACTTTTCTAGGGTAATTTGGGTCCGCTGAAACCAAAAATGACTATCATTTTACTCAATCAGCTCTTTTTTGCGAGATATAAAAAAATCCGTTTTTCGCGATATGCGAAAATTCGAATACTTGTATTTTTATTTCTGATGAAAAACACTAAACATTGATTATTTGTATAGAAGCCGAAGGTCCCAAAAAACAGAAAAACTACATATTGTACATATTTATGATGATAATTTTTTCAAAAATCATGTTTTTAACGAAAAAATTGGATTTCTTAGCAAAAATTCACCAATTTACAAAATCCAAAGTGATGTTACAGGAACAATTCAAATCTGATTTCAATGAAATTTACCGCACTTTGTAGCCACATATCTACTTTAAGGTGTTGAAGATTGAATTAAATCGTATGTAAATTGTCGAAGTTACATTTAAAATTAAGGGCCTGTTTTTTATGAGACAACCTTTCTTCTACTTATTTTATTCTCGAGTTTTTTACGAAATATTGTCAATTTTTATCATCTATTATTTTTTATTTTATTATAAAGTTTTTGTACCTTCTTTGTATGCTTTTTACAGATTTCATAAATATTTTTTTGACTGATCAAGATTCAAACAGTGACCGAAACGTTTCAAAAAGAATTATCGCATCTTTTATTTTGATCTTCATTTCCATGACTGGTGATTCACTGGTTAATATTTAATATGTACCATATGTACATTAGGGTAGTCCAAATTTTTTTTCTTCGAATTTTCATGCTCTCAACCTCCTTTGTTCCAATCGACAAAAAAATAAATGCCGTTTGTTCGAAAAAAATGAGTTTTTCAAGTTCCGCAAACCCCATGAAGTTTAACACATATTTCCCTTAAGAAAAAAAGACGTTTTTGTAAATTTTATTCAGAATCGTCAATATTAGGTGAATCAAGTTGAACCTCAACATTTCTCTTTACAATTAGCCACAGAATACGAATCAACAATTACTATTTAAATATCACCCCCCATAAGTCTGTTTTATAGGGTATCAAAAAAACCCCATAAGTGAAAAATAGGGTTTTGCGAGTTTTTGGCGCTATTTATGATTTTTTCGAGGTTTTCTTAATACAAATTGTTTCTAATGCGTGAAATATTACTTTCGTCGAATAATTAGATGTTAACATAAATTGTTTAAACAATTTATTATTGTTTACAGAAATTTTCTCTTAGAATAGTGTTAGAAAGTCGCGGTTTTTCCCGAATTTTTCATTATTTTTCAACTTTTCAGTTAGAAAGAGACAATGGTGAATTAAAGTTAACATAAATAATTGTTTAAACAATTTATTATTATTTATAACAATATTCTCTTAGAATAATGCTAGAAAGTTGCGGTTTTTTCTAAAATTTTCCAGTTTTTATCCACTTATCAATAAGAGTAAGGAAATAATTAATTCAATTTAACAAAAATTATTCTTTAACCAATTTATTATTATTTTTAATAATATTCTCTTTGGATAATGCTAGAAAGTTGCAGTTTTTCTGAAATTTTCAACTTTTTGTCCACTTTTCACTTAGAGTGAGGTAAAAATTAAAGCAATTTAGCAAACATAATTGCTTAAGCAAATATATATTATTATATATTACTTATATTACTTATAAATTTATTATATATTATTCTTTACTATATTAATGTTAGATAGTTGTGATTTTTTCTGAAATTTTTAAGTTTTAGTCCACTTTTCACTTAGTGATGTAATTATTAATGCAAGTTAACAATCGTAAGTGTTTAAACAGTTTATTATTAATTATAACAATATTCTCTTAGAATAATGCAAGAAAATTGCGGTTTTTTCTAAAATTTTCCACTTTTTTTCAACTTTTTAATTAGATTGAGGTAATAATTATTTTAAGTTAACAAACATGATCGTTTAAACAATTTATTATTATTTTTAGTAATATTCTCTTTGAATAATATGAGAAAGTTGCGACTTTTTCTGAAATATTCAACGTTTTGTCCCCTTTTTCGCTTAGAGTGAGTTAATAATAATTGCAAATTAACAAACATAATTATGTAAACAACTGATTATTGTTTATAACCATCTTCTCTTAGCAAGTTACGCTTTTTCTGAAATCTTCACAAGAATTATTTTTTAAATAGTACTTTATTTTTGTCAAAGTGAAGTGTTTTTACTCTTTCGGTAATGTTTTACAAATATTAATTTAAATAAAAAGGCTATAAAAAGGCAAAGTGAAGTGTTTTTAGTCTTTCGGTCATTTTTTCACAAATATTAATTTAAACAAGAAGGCTATCTTACAGTAGAGATAAAAAAAAGGATGGAATATTCCACTTTTTACTTCGTGAAAAGTGGACCAAAAGTTTAATATTTCATAAAAAACCGCAACTTTCTAGCATTACTGTAGGAAAAAATAGTTATAAAAAATAATTATTTGTGTAAACAATTATGTTTGTTAAATTGCATGAATTATTAACCCACAGGAAGCAAAAAGTGGACAAAAAGTTGAATATTTCAGAAAAAACCGCAACTTTCTAGCATTATTCAGAGAGAATATTATTAAAAATATATAAAATAAAATTAAAATATATATTTACTTGATTATTGGACGTTAAATAGGATTTTGAATTTGATTTATGTCTAATTTAAATTTCTTAAATTTTAATTATTAAAAATTATAATAAATTGTTTGAACAATTATTTTTGTTCATTTGAAATAATTATTTCCTCACTCTAATTGAAAAATGGACAAAAGGTCGTAAATTTTATTTAAAAATCGCAACTTTCTAGCATTATTCTAAGAGAATATTGTTATATATAATAATAAGTTGTTTAAAAAATTATTTCTGTTAATTGATTGTTGCCGCGCTCTAACTGAAAAGTTAAAAACAAGTTGTAAAATTCGGAAAAAACTGGGACCTTCTATTATTTAAACTTCTATTATTTAAACTCTATTCTAAGAGAATATTGCTATAAACAATAATGTATATTATGTAATATGTAAATATGTATTTTCTTTGCGTGAAAGGTCCAATTAATGAAAACATATTTTAGTATATATAGGCAACGTATCAGACTTTATCAGTACTAAGAGATGTTTTTATTAATTGGATCTTCCACACGAAAAAAATACATATAAAATTGACAAAAGGTCGAAACTGACGAATTTGGATATAAACTTATATATTATCATAGATAACTTAAAATTTCTCACGAAATAAACACATTAGCATTTTTTCCCTATCTTAATCATTAAATTATATACTTTCCTTTACATTTTTACAAAAATAAAAGTAAACGTTCAGTTTTATTTTCGAAATTTATTTTTTCCATTTTTCAAAAAGCCGTAAATAAAGTGAAAATAAATAGATTTTACAATTGAATTAAGGGGTTACTCTGGTACTGATGAACATTTTTTAAAAAGAATTTTTATTCTACATTAAAAACAATTTTTGAATTTCAATATTTTTACACCTTAAAGTAGAGATATTAAACTTATAAATAAAATTTTTATTGACTTCTGATGATTTCTTTCATTGAAATGGCCGCCTGAAGTATTAACATTCAAAAATTATTTGTAATGTAAAATAAAAATTCTTAAAAGAATGTTCATTAGTACCAGAGTAGCCCCTTAAAAAATTCCCGATCTGAAATAAAATTCCCAGGGATTCCCCGGTTTTCCCCCAGTGAAACCATTTCCCGGGGTTTTCCAGGGTTTTCCCGATTTCCCGGTCCGCTAGACACCCTGAACTAAAAAAGAAAATGTATCCGAGATATCCGACATAAGGCGTATGCAGGTTTTCCTTAAGCGGGGTTCTCAGCTTTATTCATTGAAAATTGCAAGTGAACGGGGGAGAGAGAACATTTTATTCAAAGTGGAAGAGAGTAGTTTCCCAGGAGAGACGCCAACGTCGTTTTCCTGTGGAGTGTACTGGCTTGGTCGTTCGTTAAAAAGAATTACGTTGCGGGGTGAAGTGCACTGAGGCGATTCTGTGCGGGAAAGAGCGGATGGGCAGGGAAAACGGAAAGGGAGGCAGAGGGAGAAGATCCTACAGTAGCAGGAGGACTCCGTCTAATCTTGTACAAGTACGAAAACCCCAGTGAAGCCCAGCCAGAACTCTCGAAACACGAAGTGTTCCCGTAAATACGTTCAAGTTACGTTTCTACATATATTTATGCAAATACACGTATTTATGCGAAAGTGCTTCTACGTATATATGTATATTTGACCGAATCCATTTCAAATCAGGCAGACAGGGCAACTTAAAGTCACAGAATCAGTCGTCTATAAAATATATTGCTTTTCAAACGAAATAAGAAGACACGTATTTTACCGTTTTGAGAAAAAATACATTTTCACGAAGTTATGAGTATTTGAATTTTAAACTTTTTAATTTAAATTTAAACTTTTATAACTTTTATAAACTAAATAACTAAATAACTTTTTATAAACTTTTATAACTTTAGACTCAATTAAGATATTTGAGTTTTCTTGCCTGATTATGATGTGGTTTATTGACCACTTTCAAAATCCGCCAGAAAATTTAAAGAATATTAAAAATTCGCAAAATGGCGACGGTTTGAAAAAATTTAAAGATGATTTTCTCAAAAACCCCATCTTGTTTTTTGCCCAAATGTTTTTGCTAAATTGGTGCTCACGTGACAAAGAAAATAGATATGTTTCATGTGGGCTAATCTATCTAAAAGATAGATACGATTTGCTCAAAAACCTCGCCTTGTTTTTTGCCAAAATTTTTTTGATAAATTGGTACTCATATGATGAAAAAAATAGATAAGTTTCATGCGGGCTAAACTACTTTTGTAAACAGGAGAGTTTTTTTAAATGAAATCAAATTTTCAAATTTTTCTTACAACTGACGCCACATTGAGAAAAAAAGCACTTTTTTTGGGACAAGAATCAGCCGACTTCTCAAATCTCAACGGATCAGAGCTTTTTTCTTTTAAAATTCTCATGAAGGGTCGTACTTTAACGTAGAGGTGCACGTTTTTTGAATTTTTTATTTAATAATTTATTATTTAACTTAAAAATTGCAATTGGTTATATTTGGGATATTTATTTAGCCCGATTTATTTATATTTCTGCAAAAACGTATAAATTTAGCTGATGTTAAATATTGTGTCGACCAGGTGAGAAAATTAATTAAAAGATGTTACGTTTCATGGTATACTGGTCTAAATAAATTTGGACCAGAATACCAAGAAACGTAACATCTTTTAATTAAAATAGGTATAAAATTAGTAAATTTAATTTTGTGGAATAAAAATGTAACTTTTAGATAAATATCCTGCATTTTGTTAATTGTTATAAACAAATTAATGCATATAACTGTTAACTGCTGCATTTTCGGAATTCGAATGTATTGCTTACGTAGATTTTGTTATAAAAATGTAAAGAATCAATTTTTTATTGCGAACAAACACCAAACAACAATAATATTTAATAGTTTAAACAATTTTTATAAACAAATTCACTTATTTGGCATATCTATGCATCGAAAATTTTCCTTTTCTGTGGAATCATTAATTTTCATGTGAAGAACAAAAATGGTACACATTAGAGTTCCATGAAACCACATTTGTCATTGTTATAAACAATTATTATAAACAAATTCACTTATCTGGCATATCTATGCATCGAAAATTTTTCTTTTCTGTGGATCATTCATTTTCATGTGAAGAACAAGAATGGTGCACATTAGAGTTCCATGAAACAACATTTGTCATTGTTATATACAATTATTATAAACAAATTCACTTATCTGGCAAATCTATGCATCGAAAATTTTTCTTTTCTGTAGATCATTCCTTTACATGTGAAGAACAAGAATGGTACACTTTAGAGTTCCATGAAACAACATTTGTCATTATTATAAACAATTTTTATAAACAGCTTCACTTTTTGGCATTTATATGCATACAAAATTTGCCTTTTTTTCGAAATCATTTCTTTTGATTTAAAGAATAGAACTTGCAGTGCACAATGCAGTCAGTGCACAACTGACTTCCATTCAACAACATTTATCATTGTTATAAACAATTTATTCAAACAAATTAATTTATTATAGTGTCACTGCCATTGGTTATATTGGTTATATTGACAAAAAACCTCTTTCATGGCTGCAATTCTGACGTTTGGTAGAGAAGCTGGAATATTGTCATGAAATACGTTTTGATATGAATATAGCCAATTACAGTGACACTCAAATAAGTGAATTTGTTTGAATAAATTGTCTATAACAATGATAAATGTTGTTGGATGGAAGTCAGTTGTGCACAAGTTCTATTCTTTAGATGAAGAGAAATGATTCCGCAGAAAAGACAAATTTTCTATGCATATAAATGTCAAAAAAGTGAATTTGTTTATAAAAATTGTTTATAACAATGACGAATGTTGTTTCATGTATCTCTAATGTGTACCGTTCTTGTTCTTCACATGAAAATGAATGATCCACAGAAAAGAAAAATTTTCGATGTATAGATATGCCAAATAAGTGAATTTGTTTATAAAAATTGTTTATAACAATGACAAATGTTGTTTCCTAAAACTTTAATGTGTACCATTCTTGTTCTTGACATGAAAATAAATGATTCCACAGAAAAGAAAAATTTTCGATGCATAGATATGCCGAATAAGTGAATTTGTTTATAAAAATTGTTTAAACTATTAACTATTATTGTTGTTTCGTAAAAACAGAAACTGAAATTTCCTTCGACTCGAAAATGGTTTTGCCAATATAAAAATCGCTAGATAGTTTCCTTATGTAAACATAAATTTTTAACCAATATTTGAAAAAATTAAAAAGATGGGTGTTTCAATATAATCGATCTTATTTTTTTAATTGAATTCTGCAAACATAAAATGGCGATTTTATAGAAAAACCCGTCTTTTTAATTTTATCAAATATTTTTTAAAAATTTATGTTCACATCAGGAAACCATCCAGCGAGTTTTATGTTGGCCAAACCATTTTTGAGTCCAGGACAATTTCTGATATTACAAAATCACATTTTCGAATTTATCTTACAAACGATGCAAGATATCATAAAAGATTAAGAGGTCTATTGCGTAGAACTTTTTTATCGCATCAAACTTTTTTGTTGATATTTTTTCGTATGTGCCGTCAGTTGTAAGAAAAATTCGAAAATTCGATTTCTTTAAAAAGAATTCTCCTGTTTACAAAAGTAATTTAGCCCGCATGAAACTTATCTATTTTTTCATCATATGAGTACCAATTTAGCAAAAAAATTTTGGCAAAAAACAAGGTGGGGTTTTTGAGAAAATCGTCTTTTAATTTTTTTCAGAAAAACCGTCTCCATTTTACGAATTTTTAATATTTTTTTAATTTTCTGGCGAATTTTGAAAGAGGTCAATAAACCTCACCATAATCAGGAAAGAAAACTCAAATATCTATTAATTGAGTCGAAAGTTTTAAAGTAAAGAAAAATGTTTAGTCCTATTAGATGACACTTCGGAAAAAAAATATTGATTAGTCTGATCAAAAACCTGGTAAATTCAAAAAAATTTTCCTATGTGCGCAAAAATTACGGAAAATTGTTTGCAGATACGGTTTTTAATAACAAACAATATTTTAAGAATGGAAATTCAAAAAAAATTTTTGTTTATTTAAGATTTTTTGAAAATTTTTGGAAATGAAAATTTTGAATTTGGTTAATTGCGCATTTTTAATGTACAAATAACACTTATACTTATTATATTATGTGCATTACATGTAAATTGTACATTAAAAATGCGCAATTAACCAAATTCAAAAACTATCATGTTGGGCAGTGTCGAAAAAATCTAAAATCAACAAATTTTTTTTGGAATTTTTATTCCACTTTTAAAAGGACCCAAAAAAATCCATATTGTTTGTTATCGAAAACTGTACCTGCAGAAAATCTTCCGTAATTTTTCCGCGCATAGAAAAAATTTTTTGAATTTACCAGGTTACTTGAAATTCAATTTTTCGGAAACAACAAAAAAATTCCATTTTGCTATTCAAGGATCTTAAAGTAAACATCTCAAACTTTATTTTTAGTTTTAAAAAAAGAAAAAAAAGTTCCAACTTCAAAAAAAAATCGAAGATATTTTTGATTTTGAAAAATGATGGCTAAATTTTGAATTTAAAAAAGAATTTCTTTGTTTCATTCGAAATATTGGGAAAAAATATATCGAAAATGTTAACGTTTTTTCTAAAATTTTGAACTTTCCTTCGACTTTTTAGTTATGAACAAATAATAAATAACCACCAACAAAAATCATTATTTAAAAAGTATTCCATTTTTTATTTCTGAATTAATTATTCTTATTATTTAAACAATGATTCTTGTGGATGTTTAATTATTTGATTGTTCATAGCTAAAAAGCCGAAGAAAAGTTCAATAGTTTACAAAAAACGCAAGTTCCTGGATTATTCCTCAAAAAAATATAATAAGAGACAATAATATATAGTTTCAAAAATGATTTTTGTGGATGTCTATTGGTTATTATTTATAACCAATTGTTTATTGGCTTATTATAACTAAAGAGTCGATGAAAAGTTGAAGAATGTAGAAAAAACCGCCATTTTCTAGCTTTATTCTAAGAGAAGATCGTGACAAAGAACAATTAATTGTTTAAACCAGTAATTTTGTTTATTTTCAATAATTTTTATCTCATTATAATTAAAGAGTTGAAGAAAAGTTGAAGAATGTAGAAAAACCACAACTATGTAGCTTTATTCTGAGAAAATATAGTTATAAACAATTCAAAAAGTAATTATTGATTCGCATTCAGCGATTAATTTTCCAGAACAGCGTTCCAGTTGCAGTAAGGTACACCTAATAATAATGGTTTTATCGCAAATTTACAAAAAAAATTTTTTTCCCATGGGAAACACACGTGAAACTTTATGGGCTTTGAGCAACCCCTAAATATGAATTGATATTCAACATAAATAATGTATTGATATTGATATTCAATATCAATATATTCAAAATAAAAAATACCTGTTTACTTTTTTTTCGATTAGAACAAATTTGGGGGGGGGGTGAGAGCATGAAAATTCAAAAAAAATATTTTTGGACCTCCCTAGTGTGAATGTGTAATTTTTTGCATTGCTAACCTCGATAATTCACTATACATAAATTTTGCATAATTTTTCCACTAGGCTAGGCAAAAATTGGTTACAAAGGTAATTTTTTCACGAAAAAGACCCAATTAAACGTTTTTAAAATAGATGCTTCAAAAAGAGAAGCGAAGCTTTTTTCATCCGAGTGGAAGTGATTCCACTTTTAATTGAACTAGATAACCAACATTTTTGCGAAAACGTGTTTTTTTTTGTGATTCCTAACAAATCAAATACATGTTGTGCTACAAGTATTGCTACGAAATCTCATTTTGAACCCTTTTAGTGTCTACTGTATCAAATATGGCACATAAGATTACTATTCTTTAAAAATAACTTTTAAAATTTTAATTTAAAAAATCTGAGAAAATTTGACAAGCATAAATGCCCTTTTTTAAAAGAAATTTGATATTAATTAAAGAAATTGACATCTTGAAATTATTAAAGTTTATTCATAAAAAGAGATATGATTTTCTTTTTTTTATGAGACTTTCCGCTAGAAATTGTTTGTCACAGTGCAATACCGTGACACTAAATCGTCATTTTCTCGGAACAGAATCATTTTTTTTAATCAAACATTTTTTATTCTCATTCAGCGTCTCCATATCTCATGACAAGTTTTTATTTTTGAAAAAAATTAAAAATTCGATGTTTAATCGCTATCCAAACCAAATTCTGGAAACCTAAGAAATTGTAACCCCAAAATTCTCGGTCGATTTACTCAGAATTGGCTAACTTTTTTATATCAAACTTTATTTATCCGTATTCAGCAACTCAATATCTCGGGAGTAAGTTTTTATTTTTTTAAACTTAGTATTGCAGTTTTTATCGAGGTTTTTTATCGAGCATTTTTATCCAAGCCGAGCTTGCTCGAATTTTAGGCTAGTGTCACTTTGATAAAGTCAACTTCCACATATATTTCCTCGAAACTGGATAACTTTTTCTAATCAAACTTTTTTGACCTCAATTCAGAAATACTTTAACTCTGAAGTGGATTTTTATTTTATCTTTAAATGGTGATTTCGATTTTACAGAATGCTTTTCCACTACTCTGACAAATTCACATTTTGTTGGTTATCTAGTTCTGTATTGCCACCCTTCAATTATTATTAACAGGAACTAAATAAGGAACAAATCTAGAAGTTTCCAGTTATATATATCAAAAAAATCCAACAACCTATCGTTGTAGTGAAGCTAATTTTACAGAATTTATATTATTTTGCACTCTGAAATAAATAGAAAATTTAACATAAGACAAGAATTGTTTTCAAAAAGCATAAAACATTCGATTCGACATTTTTTTCATCAGTAACATGAATTGTGGATATTTTTCTAAAATTTCCTTGACTAAAACATTATAAATCTGTAAAATTAACCGAATCAACTGTTAAAATAGGTACAGCAGCATTTTTTCGAATTGCATTCGAATTGCATTTTACCATCGTATCTTTGTTTCTCTGGTAAATGTTGAACTAAGCTGAAGAAACTTAGGACAGCGAGGAAAGATAAATAAGTGAAATAAAGTAGCTCTTGTTAAAGACGGGACTTTACGAAGGATTCGGATTTCAAATCCCAAGCGAGCGATATATGCCAATTCTGCAACGCAAAGTCCTGAAACTCCGTATTCAATCGCTCCAGACTCCTTGGCTTACGGTATCTCCTGATGTTCTAGATGAACGCATTCGATCAAAAGCACAAAGGAGTTCTTTCCAAGATTCCATTTTCTTTATTTACTCTGCTTTTGCTTATTTTCCAAAATTTATCAAGGGAGCATGCTTTTATTTTGACATAAAAATTGTGTCACAATTCTTCTGTTGCTAATTTACATCAGGAGAACATGGTCAATACTGCCGTCCTGATGAAGCAACTGTACAACTGCATTTTTATCAAAAATGAGTTTCTTTATATCGGTGGATATTATGAAAAGGGTATCATCTCGATTCCCCCAAATTTTAATTCTCCCAAAGTTTATTTTCCCCAAAAACTGAAACAAAGAAGTACGAGTTTATAAGATAGGAGTGCTCGTTTATTAAAAGTTAATTAAGTCGGTAACGCCGATATTAAAAAACGAATAGATGTCGCTCCAGAGCACTTTTTGAATTATGATATTATATTATAGATATTATGCTAACATGTGCGTAAAATGCGGTTTTACACACGCGATTACTACGCGTGTGTAAATCGTACGCATGAGTTGCATACGATATTTTTTGACACAGTATGCGTAAAACTTTTAACATAACCTAAAATTTTACGAACTTGTAATTTCTGAATTTGAATCTTCCATAAGCTTCTAGGATCTTCTAGACGAGAATATTTTGAACTACAAAATTTTCAGAATTCTGCAGAATCATTTAGAACTCTTCAAAATCTACAAAAGACTCCCGCAAACTTGAAGAATCTTCTAAACTCTTTTCAAAATTTTCCTAAAGTTCTGTAGAGTGTTTGAAGGCTTTAAAATTTTGGAAAAAACTAAAAGATTTTAGAAGTTTATGACAGAATTCAAAAGATTTTGGAAAGATCAATAAAATTTTTTAAATATTCTGAAACGATGTAGAATATTAGTACAGTAATATATTTACAAACTTGTAACGAAAATAAAAACTCGAAAGTGTCTGAGATTTTTTTTGCTCCATATTCGTCTACTAAAAAGACATGATTTTACATAAGAACAATTTAAATTGAACGATTTTTTCAGAATATAAAAAATATTTACTGTAAATTGAAGACATTTTTTATCTTCTGGAAAAATCATTTAATTTAAATTGTCCTTACGTAAAATAATGTCATTTAAGTAGACGAATGTGGACAAAAAATATCGGACACTTTCGAGTTTTCATTTTTATAAAAAAAATTTTTTTCTAATTCTGGGGCCAAAAACAAGCCTTATTGCAGCCCCTCCTTTCATACAATTTAAAACTATTATTCTGACAAAGTTGTAAACAATTACAAGCAATATCTTAAACATTTGAAATTTTGTATTGAATACAAGTTGGAGAATAATTTTTTGGATATTAATTTTTTTTAATGAAGGATTTTTACCTCAAGATATTCAAATAAAAAGTCTTACATTACTCGTAAAGAAATTATAATTTATTTGGACTATCAAAACACTTCGAATATTAGCCATTTTGTTCGTTACAAACAATTTTTTATAAATAGAATTTTTGCTTTGGAATTCGAATTAATGAACTGAAATCAGGCAGGTTCTAAACTTGAAGTCGCAGAATCTCTCGGGGACAAAATATGTTGTTTTTTAAAGGAAATTAGGCCATACCCATTTTTGTGATTTGTGAAAAAAAAATTTCTACAGAGTTATGGGTATTTGAATTTTTTGCTTTGTTTTTCAAAAAAACCCAAATTTTGTCTTCAAACTTCTATAACTTTTGACCTAATTAAGATATTAAATATTTCTTCCCAGATTCTGGTAGCGTTTATCGTCACCTTTCAAAGTCCGCCAGAAAATTTTAAAAAAGTTTAAAATTAACAAAATGGCGGTGGTTTTTCTAAAAATATTTATAGTCCATTTTTTCAAAATACCTACACTTGTATTTTTTGTCAATTTTTTTTTTAATTTTTACTATCATAGGGATGACATCTTGTGAGATTTATGCGGGCTAAATAACTTTTGTTGGCCAGGAGAATTTTTTTTTCATAAAATTGAATTTTCGCATTTTTCTCGAAAACAACTACAGATATAAAAAAATTTTAAGAAAATAGTTTGCACAATTATGAAAGTTCTACAAAAAGTTCTTTTTCTCATTTATGATATCTTGCACCATTTCCGAGAAAAATAAAAAATTCAATTTTCATGCACAAAAAAATTTTCTTGGCTCCTCGTTTATGGAAATACCCACCTTGTTATTTTGATAAATATTTTTTTAAAATGTTTATATAAAAAAGACATTCTGTGAGTTCTGCGTGGGCTAAACAATTTTATAATCAGAAAATTATTTTCCATAAAATCGAATTTTCAAATTTTTTGCTGAAACAATTAAAGTTGCAAAAATAATGCCAAGACAAAAAAATAATATGCCTAAAAATTTTTCGACGAATGAAAACGCGAGGGTGGAAGAAGGAGCCGTCCATCCCGGAATACAAAAATGTCACATATGAATGATGGAGATTGATGAAGGTGATATGCAAATTTCTTACATGGCCAAAACTGCTAAACACGATTGGGTTCCTAAATTATCTACAGAATCCAATGATTTCTCTTCGGATCTCGAGGATTCTAAAAAAGAATCTGAATAAATAGATAATAAAAATCTGGAAACGTGGGCCCAGGTATTATTTATTTTTTTTTTTAAACTGAGATTCAAATGTAGTTTTTGTACTTTATTAAAAAATATCAGGGTGAATGTGAAATATATTTAAATATATTAATATAAAAACTTTTTAGGCAAACAATTTTTCGTCTTGACATTATTTTTGTAACTTAAATCATTTCAGCAAAAAATTTGAAAATTCGATTTTATGAAAAATAATTTCCTGGTCATAAAAATTGTTTAGCCCAAATAAAACTCACAGGAAATCTTCTATATAAAAAAAATCTTCTATATAAATCTTCTTTATATAAACGTGCATTTTTTAAAACTATTTTACAAAATATGGGTATGGGTATTTATGGGTACTTATTTATTTATTTTCTTTGTATTTATTTATGGGTATTTCCATAAATCAGGAGTCAAAAACATTTTTTTGTGCATGAAAATTGAATTTGTTTATTTTTCTTGGAAATGGTGCAAGATATCACAAATGAGTAAAAGAACTTTTTATAGAACTTTTTTAATTGTGCAAACTATTTTCTTAACATTTTTTCGTAACTGTAGTTGTTTTCGAAAAAAATGCGAAAATTCGATTTTATGAAAAAAAATTCTCCTGGCTACAAAAGTTATTTAGCCCGCATAAAACTCACAAGATGTCTCCCTCTGATAGTACAAATTCAAGAAAATTGTCAAAAAATATAAGTGTGGGTTTTTTGAGAAAATCGACTATAAATATTTTCAGAAAAACCACCGCCATTTTGTTAATTTTGAAATTTTTTTAATTTTCTGGCGGATTTCGAAAGAAGACGATAAACGCTACCAGAATCTGAGAAGAAATCTTAAATATCTTAATTATGTCAAAAATTATAGAAGTTTAAAGAAAAAATTTGGGTTCTTTTGAAAAACACAGCAAAAAATTCAAATATCCATAACTTCGTAAAAATTTTTTTTCACAAATTGAAAAAATACGTATAGCCTAATTTCCTCTAAAAACCAACATATTTTGTCCCCAAGAGATTCTGCGACTTCAAGTGTAGAATATGCCTGATTTGAAATGGATTCGGTCTATAAATTATAAATTTCGTCATAATTTTATTATTTATTAACTGTCGAAAAATTGTAGATGTTAAGTTTCTTCATCAGGAAAATCGGAGTTCTTGGAGGCTGATTTTTGACTGAGCAGCACATCTGCGCAGATGTGTTTTTTAGTAAGGAATCTCGGCGACTTTGTGCATTAATATCTAGCGTCTCTACAGTTTTGCATATAAATAATTAAAATTAACCTTTTTTTTGTTTAAATGAATAGAGAGTTTAAATGAATTTACCCAAGAACGGTACTTTTCTTTTCAAAAACTCTCATACGTTAAAAGGTACAGATTTAAACGCGTTTCATTGAATATCTCGGTTCGCTCCAAATACAGTTGCACAGTTTCTTCATCAGGACGGCAGAATTAAGGACCAATGCTATTTCCTTTAAATTATTCCTCAAAATTGCAACAGACGAAAATGTTTTTATTTTGATTACTTGGAGTCTGATTTTATTTACAATACTTGGAGCCTGATTTTATTTGCAATACTTGGAGCCTGATTTTATTTACATTACTTGGAACCTGCTTCTTATTCTGATTACTTGGAGCTTGCTTTTTATATTGATTATTTGGAGCCTGCTTTTTATTACAACTCTTGAAACCTGCTATTTACTTTGATTCTTGGAGCTTACTTGACTGTTTTTTTCTTCAGTGAAAAATGACAAAAGAACTGAGTTACTTTTACAAAGTAAAAGGGAATTTCTTTTAGCCTCGAGTGTGTAACTTAACAATTTTGAGAGAGTTTGGTCAACAGGCTACCTGTTGAGTATATCGAATGAACCAGCTTTTCCTTAAGAAAGGTTGTGCAGATCTCCAGACATAAGAAAGTCATGAAATAGCGATGTCTCGACAAATTGTATTGTGACGCCTTGCCACAAGACCGGTAACGATCAATCTACGTCGCAGTTTATTTCGTTCTTAGCCAAGTTCTTGTTAAACGAGCAGTCACTCTTACAGGGATACAGTCCATTGTATTCGCGTGAAAATCAAAAAGTTGGACTTTTTCGATTTTATATTTAAAAGAAAAAAAGCATTTTCAATCCACACAAAATCTTTTCTTTCTATTCATATTAATCACATTAAGTGTAAAAATAATTATAAGCGAGGTGAAGAAGTGCGTTCTTATTTTCTATTCAAAAATATTTTAAACCTAATAAAAAACTTTTGATTTCAACGATTTACAATATTTTTCAAGTTTAAATAACAATTAGATCTTCTTTTAAGGGTGTGTGATACGTTATGATGTCACGAATTACCCACGGGTTATAAAAAATATTCGGCAATCCTATATTTTTTAACAAACAAAGATATGAAGTTGAAACTTAAGAGACTGATAGAAAATATGATAGGGCACATCTGTTATGTCATTTTTTCAAAATTTTGAAAAAATGACACATAACAGATGTGTCCATTCATATTTCTTATCATTCTCTTAAGTTTCAACTTGATATTTTTATTTGTTTTAAAATAGGACTGCCAAATGTTTTTTATACCCCGTCGGATGTAAAATAGAACTGACGAATATTTTTTATACCCCGTTGGGTGTAAAATAGGACTGCCGAATATTTTTTATACCCCGTCGGTAATTCGTGGCATCATAACGTATCACACCCTCTTAAAGGCTTATATAATGTTATTCTATCATAAAAATATTGTAATCAAAATAAAATATTGCTTTAAGATTATTTAACGCTATTTTTAAATTTAAAAATAGGCTAAATATCGATAATATTTATTTTTGCAACTAACTTCCCTGATTTTAAAGACCTGTTGTGTGACCGGATGACAAAGTTAACCATAAAAAATTTTATAATTCCAAAGAATAACTTTACTCTGGAATAACCTATTAATCAAGTGTTTTACAGGAAAGAACTACATGTTTTCATTAATATTTCCTTCATAGACTCACCTCCAAAATGTGTTTCATTTAACTAAATAAACCTGTGTAACTGGATGGTCACACAGAAAAGTTGAAAACCCACCCTCAGAAAGTAAAAAAACAACCCTTTTTTAAACAAAAATTTAATTCTCGACCTTCTTACAGTTTCTAATGCAATTATTTGCTTGATTTCAAATAGAATAATTTAATTTATTATTCAAAAATTTTTGATTTTTAAATTTATCAAGCAATTTCTGAAGCCAAACGTTTTGTTTTCCCGAAGTTTAAAAGTATTTCCTTGAAAACTGTAGGAAAAAGGTATTTTTTGAGTTTTGAATTAGCCGCCATTTTGTATTTGTTCGAAATTTCGGATTTTGAGATGTTGCATTCGCTTGAGAACAAATTATTAAATTTTTCCACAATTTTTGGTCACCATTTATTAATAACTTTAAGAAATAGCTTTTTTGGGCCCATTTAGATGACCGCCATTTTGTGATTTTTCAAAATTTTGTGTTTTTGACCATAAAGATATTTTAAGCATCCGATGCAAATTTTTTTTGACGGAGATAGAATGATTTGAATAAAAATTGAAAAAGTTATGCATATTTTTCGTTTTTGCGTGATTTCTCCCATGTAAATCCCATGGGAGATTTCAAGGCCCATGTTTGGTGGGTAAATATTAACCGAATTGGCTAAAATTTAGGGTACTTTCTTTTTTTTGGCATACGAACAAATTGCTCCAATTTGTTCGTATGCCCAAAAAAAGAAGCCAGTGGGAGCAAACGAAATTTAAAAAAAAAACACCACTAGGGTGCTCATCTAAATGATACTTATTTTTTTTCCAAAATTCTTAACTCCTGAAATTAAACATTTTTACAAAATAATGAACCCCTATTTTGTTTTTAAATAATGTTTTGGAACCTCCGCAAGGAACTTAAAGTTCAGTAGAAATTTACAGTAAAAATAATACAAAATAAATACAGTAAAATTTATAAAATAAAATACAGTACAAATTTTTTTTCTTAAAATGAAAAAATAGGCGGTAATTTTTTTGGTTTAAGGAAAACTATTAGACAGTAAGACCTGAGAAATATTTTTAAGTGGTGCTTATGGGATACCAAAATAATCTAAATTTTTAATAATTTAATAGGTTTATCTCCCTAAGTTTTTCTCTTATAAGGAAAAAAATCCCATTTTTTGTTTTTGATAAAAAACATATTTTAAAGGTCAAGGCGCATGAAGGGAAAAAACGACGTTTTCCCCATTTTCTCTAAAACTGTTGGTTTAAGCGAAAAAATATACAGAAAATAAGATGTTTGTTTTTTTCAACATTTTTTGTTTACACCTTTTTTATCTCAGAACCGTTTTGGAGACAGTAAATTATTTAAACGTGGAGAAAAGGGCTTTTTTACAATTTTTGTCTAAATTTTTTTATGTGGATGTGAAAATAAATTACACGGAAGATTAATATACTTAAAATGAACAACTTTTGTTTCAAATATTACATGTTACAACTATTTATTTGGTGAAATCAATAGTTTTATTGTTTCTTTTAAGAAATACGTATTATTTTGTTCATTTAGAACTTTTTTGACAGAAACATTATTTATAACAAACTCTTTTTAGCTAGTAAATTATCATTGTTTTTATGTTTTTATTAAATTGTTAATATGGAAATAAGTTTCATCTGATTTTAATCCCTTAACAACAGTGGTCTTTTTTGATTCATTAAATTTTTGGCGGTATTGTTCGACGACTTGTGCAGTTTCTGGTCCTTTTGATTCGAAGGGTGTGAGTTCAGTAACAATCATACTGTAAAATTTCACAAACCGCAGAACGAAGAAGTGACAGTCCGGGCTATGATTTTTTAACTTCATGAATTTAACATTTTTTACATAAAAAAAGAAGAGTAAAAAATAATTGCAGTGACTTTCCATGCAAGCGCGAAGTTCAAAACAGTATTTACAAGTCGTCGAACAATATCGCCAAAAATTTAATGATTCAAAAAAGTACACTATTGTTAAAGGATTGAAATCAAATTAAACTTATTTCGATATCAACATTGTAAAAAAACATAAAAAGAATGATAATTTACCAACTAAAAAGAGTTTATAATAAATAATGTTTCTGTCAAAAAAGTTCTAAACGAATAAAATAATACGAATTTCTTTTACCTTTTACCTTTTACCTGTCAATGTTCAATTTTTCGAACATTAATTTAAAATTTTTTTACTGATATATATTTTCATTAATTAAACAAGACATATTTTCCTAATTTGGATATATGATGAACATCATTTGTGTAAATTTGCATATGTTTAATATTATTTGTTGAATTTTTGCATTTCTTCAAGTTTTCGAAAAATCGAACATTGGCAGGTAAAAGGTTAAAAGAAAATACGAAACTATTGATTTTACTAAATTAATAGTTTTACCACATAATATTTGAAACAAAAATTGTTCATTTTAAGTATATTCACCTTCCATGTCATTTATTTTTACACTCTCTAAATCTGAATTAGTAGTTTTCTACTAATGAAATAGTGCTGAATCGTTTACTAATTGCTTTAGTAATTTTTTAATTTTTAGTAAAAAACTACTAATTAATGGTAGAAAACTAATAATTCACGTAGGAAGGGTTACTAATTTATTTAGTAAACCTGACTAAGTAAACTGTTAGAAATTTCTATGGCAATTTTCAGACACGTGAGACTGAAGCTTTATGCAGTTACCGTTTCTGAAATTTCAGAAAAATTTTGGTAAATTTCAGTTACAATTTGGTAAATTTAAGAAAAATTTAGGAAAATTCAGTTACAAGTATCTAAAAATTTACTTAAACTTTGGTAATTTTACGATATTTATAACTGAAAATTCTGAAACCAGTAACTGAAAATTCTGAAACTTGTAACCTAAAATTCTGAAACTGTAACAGAAAAAATCAGGTTCAGGTAACTGAAGCTTTATACAGTTACAAGTAACTGAAAATTTAGTTACGATTTGGTAACTTTTAGATAAATTTAGGAAAATTCAGTTACCGTGACTGAAATTTAAGTAAAATTCATGAAAATTCAGTCACAGTATGATAAATTTCAATTACAATTTGGTAATTTTTAGATACGTTTTTTGAAAAGTATCTGAAGTTTTATAAAAATTTCTGTTACTTTCGTAACCTAAAAGTTCCGGAAATTTACGAAAATTTCTAAAAGTGTAAATTAGTCGTTTTCTACCATTAATTTGTAGTTTTATACTAAAAATTAGTAGAAATACTTACTGAAACAATTGGTAAATTGTAAGATACAATTAGTAAACGATTCGGCACTATTTGATTAGTAGAAAACTGCTAATTCAGATTTAGAGAGCACCTTCATCAAAAATTTCAGGCAAAAATTATAAAAAGCCCTTTTCTCCACGTTTACATGATTTACTGCCTCTAAAACGGTTCTGGTACAAAAAAAAGTATGAATAAAAAATGTTCACTGAAAAAATAAACATCTTATTTTCTGTATATTTTTTCGCTAAAACCAACAGTTTTAGAGAAAATGGGGAAAAAGTCGTTTTTTTCTCTTCATGCGCCTTGAGCGACCTCTAAAATATGTTTTTTGTCAAAAATAAAAAAATGGGATTTTTTTCCTTATAAGAGCAAAACTTAGGGGAATAAAGCTATTAAATTATTAAAAATTTAGATTATTTTGGTACTACATAAGCGCCACTTTAAAATATTTCTCAGGTCTTACCGTCTAATAGTTTTCCTTAAACCAAAAGAATTACCGCCTATTTCTTCAATTTAAGAAAACAAAATTTTGACCGTAAAATTTTGTAAATTGACTGTAAATTATTGTAAAATTTCAAAAATTTTGAAATTTTATAACTTTAAGTTCCTTGCAAAGGTACCAAAACGCATTATTTAAAAAAGGGGTTCATTATTTTCTTAAAATGTTTAATTTCAGGAGGTAAGATCTATGAAAAAAATAAGTAACATTTAAATGGGCACCCTAAGGACCACCCTAATTGATAGTTAGCACCACAATCTCAACTGTTTATGTAGTTGTCAACTGTCTGTAGAATTTTTACCCAATTTTGTGATAAAATTAGATAAATATCCAATCGGGATAAAAAATAACTTTGAGATTTACTGTATGTAAAGAATTCAAAAATGATACCAAAAAAACTAAAGTATTTCTTGAAATCAATTTTTATATGTAATGAAAGTGCTATGCTCGGACAACAAAACGATTTGGTTGCTATAGAAGCAACAAAATTTGTTGGTTGTGCAAACCAAATTTTGATTCTTTCAACAAACCTTTTGTTGAACCATCAAAAATTTTGTTAATTCAACCAGAAAAGAGATTTTGTTGGTTCAACAAAAGGTTTGTGGAAAGAACCAAAATTTTGTTGGCACAACTAAAAAATTTGATTGCTTCTATAGCAACCAAATCGTTTTGTTGTCCGAACCAAACAGTTTTCTCAGTGTACAACAGGAATGAACCTCTCTGGTTTTAATTGATATTTACCTGTAATAATTTTTATTCTAGATATGTACTCTGATAAAAGTTGTCAAATTGTGGGAGATTATTGGACATGGAGGGACTAATGGAACATTATATATCCGAAACTGGAGATGCAGGGATTCAACAAATTGTCATTTTCCGGTGGCTCTTGCGGATGACTGTTCTCCAGTCTGATGTTGATGGTAATGCATGCAGATCATACTCACGAGTTATACGAGGAATGAGTCATGGCCGTCGACTTCGTCGCCAATTCGCGGAAACGAGGGTGCAAGCTTCGCTGTGTGAAATAGAATCGCAACGCAAACTACCTTCTGTCGAAACTTCGCCACTATACAAACTTTGAAGTTCACTTTATATACATACACACCATGCACGCCTTCGTTGACATCCTTAGCGGATGTTAGCGGGTTATAGAAGCCCTCCGCGATACTGCTCCGGTATAATTAATAAATGGAAATACCTAGCCGACTGACGAGAAACAGAATCACATATTGCTTACATAACTCATAAATGGTTCTAACTAGAGTGGCAGAGCCAGAACTATACCGAAAAAAATTCCTAAATGTTTGACTAGGAAGACTAGTCCGTGAATTTCTAAAGAAAATGGTAACATGTACCAGGATCTTAATATTTATAACTATTTTCTTAATTATAGTAACCATTATTGAACAGTTAAAATAACTGCAGAAACGGGCTCCTCAAGGAACTAGGAAAAGCAGTTATTTACACAATTACCATTTTCGCTAGTTATTTTAATTAGGAAAATAGTCATGGTAATAAGAAAAATGGTATTGGTATATATATATATTTACTAATACCATGATAATATACTATGATATGATATGTATACTACACTGAGAAAACTGTTTGGTTCGCGCAACAAAACGGTTTAGTTGCTATTGAAGTAACCAAATTTTTTGGTTGTGCCAACCAAATTTTGGTTCTTTCAACAAACTTTTTGTTGAACCAACAAACCTTTTGTTGAAACAACAAAAGCTCTGTTCTGGTTGAAGTAA
>JBAGKK010489669.1:0-15947 GCA_037177015.1 Euceroptres primus
ACTAATTTCTTAAGGTATAAAAAAATTTTGACCCTAAAGTTTTCATGACCTTTCGAGTTGAGTAAAAAATAATTTGAAAAATTCAAAATTTAGTCTTCATTTTTCAAAATCAAAAATGTTTTTGACTTTTTTTTAATTTCGACACTTTTTTTTGTTTAAAAAAAAAGAACAAAGCTTAGGATGTTTGCTTTAAGAGCCCCAAATATGAAAATGGCATCTTTTTCTGTTTTTAAGAAATTGAATTTTGTGTAACCTGATCTTTTCAAAAATTTTGTCCTATGAGCGAAAAAATTACATAAACTTCTTGGAAATTATCGTTTTTGATAACAAACAATAATATAAAAATAGAAAATAATTATTTAAAAAATTAAAATTAAAATTAAGAAAAATTTTTGTTGATTTTAGAATTTTTGGAAAATTGGCCAAAAATGAATGTTTTCAATTTGGTTAATTGCGCATTTTTAATGTGCAATTTTCGTGTAATATTTATAATGTAATAAATATAAATGTAACTTGCTCATTAAAAATGCGCTATTAACCAAATTCAAAAAATTTCATTTTTGTCAATTTTCAAAAAATTCTAAGATCAACAAAAAATATTTTTTGAATTTTTATTTTTATATTACTGTTTGTTATCAAAAAAGGTAATTTCAAAAAATTTGACGCAATTTTTTCGCGCATAGGAAAATTTTTTTGAAAAGATCAGGTTACTCAAAATTCAATTTCTCGAAGACAAAAAAAGATGCCATTTTCATATTCAGGGCTTGGAAAGTAAACATCCTAAACTTTGTTTTTCTTTTTATAAAAACCAAAAAAGTGTCAAAATTTAAAAAAAAGTCAAAAATATTTTTGATCTTGAAATATGAAGACTAAAAAGTTTTCAAATTATTTTTTACTTAACTCGAAAGACCATGAAAAAGTATATCGGAAACGTTAAAATCAAAAATTTTTTAACCCATAAGAAGTTAGTTATATATATATATTCGAAATGAAGGCTGTTAGCACAAATTCCAAAAATTTCACCCCCTTTACCTCGAAGAATTTTTGACTAAAATGATCCATCTTTTTTGTGAGACATACCATCCAATAGAAATAAAATTTGTGCAAGTTTGAGCCCGATCGGACGACTTGACTTTTTCGGGTGGGTACACTTTAGAAATTATGCCCCATTGATGGAAAACTCAACTAAACTAAAATTAATCAAACTGAATTCAAGATAAACTTAACTATATGCAACCTAATGAAAACTAAATTTTACTGAATACAACTGAATCCATTCAAATGCAACTGACTTAAGTAAAATGAATTCGACTTGATTTTAGGTGATATCAACTCAAAATTAATCTATGTAACTGAATTCAAAGAGACTTTAATTCTGCCGACCTGATTTAAAAAGTGGATATCTACATTTTTCATCCAAAATGAATTTTTTATATCGTTGGATTCGTCGTGAAAAGACAAATTTAACTATGCAAAAATTAATTAAAAATTATAAATAATTATCAAGATATTAAGGTCATGTTTCCTGTATTTACAGCGATTTTTGAGAAATTCTGATGAAGAAAGTGGGTATCTACAAATGTATTACCGTATCTACAAATGTATTACCGTATCTACACTTTTTCCAGGATTTCAGCCTGAGTTAAGGCTGAAATCCTGGTTAAAAACGACGTATCTACACAGATACGTTTTTTTTTAAAGGATTCTGGTTCGTTCGAGACCTACAAAAAGGATTCGAGACCTAAAATCTTTTTTAAGAAAATTGTAAGTACATACGTTCTTCATCAGGATTGAGCTTTTTTTAATTCTACATTCCTTCCAGAACGGCGTATCTAAATGATAAGAATTTTTTAATATAAGGTAGTATATTTTATTTTTAAAATTCACACATCTAAAAATTTTATTTATTTATTACAAAAGTATCTTGTAAGTAGATCATGTGAAAGATTCTTTTTAAATAAGTTCTAATCATTTAAAAAATATTGTGACAGTTGAAAAATTTTTAATTTTCCAAAATATTTATGTTTAACAATTTTTGGATAAGTTTTAATCAGTTTAGTGAGGAATACAAAACTTTACATTAAAATCGTAAAATTCTCAAATAGAAAAAAATTTACGATATCGTTAATCCATATCGATTAAGATATACAGATATGTAATCCGTAAAGATTTTCATTCAAAGTTCGAATCCGTTAAAAATTTATTTTAAGTTTTGTAGGAATCGTATTTCAGAAAAGTGTACGGATTATAAAATTTTTAATTTTGAAAAATGTGCCAATTTAAAAAAATCGATAGTCACCGACCCAACGTATCGATTAATCGCTATTCTCGATCCTGTCAAAAATTGTGCATTTTTCACTTGACATAGCCTCAAAAAATCATAAAAACGTGTGTAAACGCTTCGTCATCAATTCAACTTTATTTAATTATTGATGATTTTTTCGAAACAGTTGATTAGTAACATTCGACTTTTTAATTGATTAGAGATTTAATCAATTAATCTAAAAATGATACGTGAAGGTCGTATCGGTCGTATCCCATATTCGCTTTCATTAATTTATTGAAGTAAAAATTTGTAGATACCCTCGTTCTTCCCAAGAAAACTCGGCGTTCTCAGCGCCTCCGTCCTGTTTAAATACCGTATCTGCGTAGAAACGGCTTTTGAACTGGTTTTTTCGGAGATTTAACGTTTGAGAGAGCAACGTATCTACAGTTTCGTATATAAGCAATCAAAATTTGCAAATTTTTTTTGAACTAATGAAAAGAGCAGGTCCGAATTCGTCTAAAACAGTTGTTTCCATATAAAAAAATAGCATACATTGGACAGACCAAGTACAAACGAGTTTTGTTTAATTTTTTGGTTCGACTTCAAATGTAGATACCCACTTTTTAAATCAGGACGGCAGAATAATTCAATACTATTGAAATAAAATTAAGGCAACTAAATTAAGATTATTTATATTGAATTTAAAAAGCATTTCTACTGAGACCATTCAAAAAATACGTGATACATATATTTGACATTTTTACCCCCCTTAATAATAGGTCCCCCTCCCACCCCCGATAGTATCACGTACTTTGTGAATGGTCTCATTATTGGTAGAAATGCTTACTAATTTAATTGGTGGTCTCATATTGGTAGAAATGCTTACTAATTTAATTAGTAGAAGACTTCTCGCTATTTCACTAGTGGTTTTTGTCTAATTCAGATTTAGAGAGAAATAAATCCAATTAAACTAGATTAATTAAAATGAATGCTACTGCATACAACTGAATGAACTAAAATGAATTCAACTCAATACATTTTTTTTTACAATAGAATGAAACTCACCAAAGAAAAATAGTTAATGTTTTTCAAAAAAATTCAAAATTTTCAACAAAAAAAATGTTAAAAATAATTCTTCTCTTTCATTATGTTAAAACAATAAAATAATATCAATGAATACTTGTTTTCTGTACGTAGCAATAGATTTCTCAGGAAATTAAAAATGAAAAGATTAGAAAATTACGTTAAATATATTAGATAAAAATTATATTAGATAAAATTAAATTATAGATTACTATATTAATAGAAAAAATAGATAAAAAATGTTCACCTGTGTCTGGCGGCAAGCATCTTGTGAATCCAGTTTTCAGTTGGAGTAAAAAGTAGATATGAGGATTAGGTTGAGGGGTCCGCGAACAAAGAAGCTGAAAGCGGACCTGAACTTTGACCTTCGACCGTCAGTTCGAAGGAAGGATAATACTTATACCACTGACCCGCTCTTCGCCAGATTATCGCGGTAACTGAACCTATAACTGCACTTCACACAAGCTCCAAACGAATGCGGCGCTAACGTCCTGTAGCTGTAGCTTTAACACAAGCCTATAAACTCGAGTACGAAACTGCATTCCCCTTTTGATCCATCCATGTTAAAACTATATTTAGGCACACGTAAATGCTGCTGCGCCTCAACCTAAGAAACCAAATGCAATTTCACTTTCTCAGATATTTCTGGAGAAAAGAATGGTCTCCAGACAGAGGTCTGCGCCGCCGCCTCACGCCGACGCCGCCGCCGCCGTCGATTTTTCCTATTTGATGAGATGCCGCCGACATTCATTCGGCCGCACAGTTGGTTCAGAATTGGATTTTTATGAACAAATCAGACCACAAGTCACAGTTTTTTTTTTATTTAGACGTACTTTTTTTTAAATTGAAGCTGAATAAATTCCCCAGTGATCCCTCAAGGCCGATATTCGATTTTTTGTTTCTGCAAAATTCTGTGTAAACAACAAAAGTAGAAAAAAATGTTGTTTTCAGAAAAATCATTCAGGGTGTCTACTCACCCTGGAAAACCTGGAACTGTCAGGGAATTTTTTTCCAAGTCAGGGAATTTTTTCGAGTGTACTGAAAATTTGTTTTAATTGTAACAAAATTAAATAAAAATATTTACAAGGACTGGAAAAATATTATTCGTAATAAACTCGTGACATTACATCCTTATTCCGATTTAAATTTAACGCGAAGGAAAAAAAAGAGAAAAGTTTTGAATATAAAAGAACTTGAAGCGAAACGTAAGAAAATTCTGGAATAAGCACAAAAAGAAGCCATCGTATTCGAAGAAAAAATTGCAGAAATAAAAAATTAAGCAGAACAGAATGTATTTAAGAAAATATTTAAATTTAAGAAAATATTTAAAATATTCCTAACGTTATTTCTTTATAAACGTTGTTTGTTCGTAAATTAAGAGAAGTTATTTGACTGCGTTTTGTATTCTCTATTAAATGTTCATGGAGATTTTGTCACAAAACACCATAAGTACTCTTAGAGTATAACGTATTAAATAAACATTATTTTGAAGTACAACTGCTATTTTACTGTTTTATCATCCGTCATATTTTTTCTTAAATTTCTCATTAAATTTAAATAATTATAATTTAAACATTCACATGTGTATAACAATTATTGGATAATGCTTTAACAGGGGGTGGTGGTGTTACAACATTCCATGTTCCATACTTGAATGACCAAAAAATGATACCTGGAAAAATCTAGAAATACCTGGAAAAAACCTGGAAAAGTCAGGGAATTTTTTTCAGGATTTGAGTAGACACTCTGTCATTATTTTAAGCCGAAAAAAATGATTTGTGTAAATTGAATATTTAGTCAAATCAATGCATTTGTGAGAAAGAGATGATTTAACATCATAATCAATATCCTAGACCCCAAAGGCACAAAATCATCCTTCTTAGTTCAAAGGAGAGTCGCAATAACGTCAAAAATGTGTGCAATTAAAGTACGTAAATAATCGATTTGATGAGTCAATTAATTGTTGTAAACAAATTTTATAAACAATTATTCTAATGTGCTATTTTATCACAGACAATTTTTTTTCTTCACTATAATTGTTAAAATTTATTATGAAAGTTTCATCTAGTAACAAAACATTTACAAATATGATGAATTGTTGTTATAAACAAATTTTATAAAAATATACTCGAATTTAAAATTTTCAAGTGGGAAAAAAACGTATTTTCTGACATAAAATTACTGAGATTTGTTATGAAAGTGTCAGTCAAAAATTAAGATTGTTATTCTTATAAAAAAATTTTATGAAGTTTATTTAATGACAAAACTTATTGTTATAAAAATACCATGAACAAATGCAGTTTTTATTAGCGAAGAAAATATTTTATTGTTGATTCATTTTTGTAGCTAAAAATAAATCCGAACAATTTCAATTAGGTTTGATAAAAAAATACTCTGGCCTTAAAGAAGAGTATGAAAATTACACGTTTATTTATTAATTTGTTTATAGCAATAACAATTCCTAATTTTTGGCAATGTTTTGTTAAAGGCTGACACTTTCATAACTAATTTCTGTAATTTTAAGCCAGAAAATACTTTTTTTCTGTTTGAAAATGTCAATTTCGAGTACCGTAGAGTGGGGCTATTAGGTACAACTTTTACGTATTTTTTGAGGTTTTTTTAACTTTAAACACAAGAAAAATTTTTTTCAGCTTTTTCATTTTTACAGACAGTTAGAGGACTCAATTCTGAAGAGAAATCAATCATTTCTAGATTTTTAAATCATTTTCTACTTACTAATTATCATTGTTGAAAAGTTGTACCTTTTTGTACCACCGATCTTCTAAATAGGTACAACTTTTTTTTAATGTTTTAAATGAATAAAACAATTTTTGAATACTGAAATACTATATGGAATTATTTTTTAACTATTTGAGAATACATTCTGATGATAAAGTATGAAAAAAAAAGTTTAATTAAGAAATTCAGATTGGTTTGAGATTTATCAAACAGAAAAAAATCAAACAATTAAACATCAACATTAATATTAACGAAATATATTTTTAGAGGGTTCTAAAATTTTTTTAACATTCATCTAAGATTCTAAGGTCATATCTAACCTTTTAATTTACTGGCCATTCCCAACTGAGCAATTTAACTGATCTATAATCTATAATTTAACTGATACAAATTTTCTCCTGGAAGCACAAAATTAGCTCTATATTAAAATAATAATAATTATAGATAACTCTTTAGAAATAACATTTTCTCTTATAATTAATGTTAAAATCTTCAAACTGCAACACAAAAGCTTGGTTCTATCTTCGATTGAGCTCAAAATCGAAAATAATAGAAACTATTAATTATCACTATCAATTATTGTGAAATATTATTTCAACTTAGCTTTTTAAAAAAGACATAATTAAAAAGAAACTAATACCCGACTGCACAAAACTGAAAAATTAGCACATAGCATAACTTGCTGAACCAGCCGAATTGCACCGCCGACCTTCGAATTTTCATATATATCACCTTTGATATTAATGAAACCTTAATTAATGAAATGAAATTAATATCACCTTAATTAATGAAACCACAAACTAGCATTTATGAAACAAATTCCTTTTGCCACCTAAATTTGAAAGAATACAAGGGCAACCGAGAATTTTTTATTACTTTTAAAGTTACAAAGTAATAAAGTTTACAAAGTTTGGATACAAAGTTTACAAAGTTTGGAGGTGTAACCAATTTTTTAAAATGCACCCACATATTTAAACATTTTTCAATGCTTGTGCAGAAGTTATGTAAAATTCCACCCTCATCTTTAGTAAAGTAAAAATCCTTCTGAATCTTATATGCTAGGAGATTATTATTTTAATTCAAATTATCATATTAAAAAACATCCTTCAAGTGAGTTGCATCTATTAGCCCCACCATGCGTAAATAGCCCGACTCTACGGTACAACAAATCTCAGTAATTTTAAGCGAGAAAATACTTTTTTGTTTGAAAATTTCAATTTCGAGTATTTGTTTATAACAATGAAAATTCTTAATTTTTAACAATGTTTTGTTACCAGCTGACACTTTCTTAACAAATATCAGTAATTTTAAGCCAGAAAATACTTTTTTCCCACTTGAAAATGTTAAATTCGAGTGTATGTTTATAAAATTTGTTTATAACAATAACAATTCTTAATTTTTGTAAATGCTTTGTTACTAGATGAAACTTTCATAATAAATTTTAGCAATTATAGTGAAGAAAAAAATTTTCTTATGTTAAAATAACACATTAGAATAATTGTTTATAAAATTTGTTTATAACAATTACGTTACTCATCAGATCGATTATTTACGTACTTTGATTGAAATTGCATTGATTTTACTTGATATTCAGTTTACACAAATCATTTTTTCCGGGGTAAAATAATGATTTTTCTGAAAATAACCGTTTTTCTACTTTTGTTGTTTTCATAGAATTTTGCAAAAACAAAAACAAAAAAAACAAAAAAATCAAATATCGGCCTCGAGGTAAATAATAAATTCCCCATCACTGGGGAATTTATTCAGCTTCAATTTTTAAAAACAGCTTCTAAGTCGGTTAAAAATTGTGACCCGTAGATTCACTTGTCCGTAAAAATTCAATTCTGAACCACTGTGCGGCGCACAGAGGTTTCAATTTTTTTAAAATAAACAAATAAGACGATAAAAATGACCATTTTTTCTATTTGACGTTCCCGGTGCTCGTCAATAATAGGAAAATTGTTGCAATCGCCTACGTTTCATAGAGTAACATTAGTTAAAGATGTTTCATCCTGATAAAATTAACAAAAAAAATGTTATAAACAAATTATTTGTTGAAAGTGTGTTTTCTATCATTTTCAATAAGTTTACGTTTTTTTAAGTTATATATCAAGAAATTTGGATGAAAACAATATTATAATGGAGAAAATTTCTCTTAAAATTATTCTTGATAATTTTATAAATAAATTTAATAAACAAATGCATTATTCAGACATTTGTCGACAGAGAAATTCGTTTTTTTTATGTCAGTTCTTTTAATTAGGAACTGCTTGATAGTTTCAACAAAATTTATAATTAGTAGATAGATTTTATCATTTTTTTAAATAAATTTAATAAACAAATGCATTATTCAGGCATTTGTCGACAGAAAAATTCGTTTTTTTCGATGTCAGTTCTTTTAATTAGGAACTTCATGACAATTTCAGCAAAATTCCTAATTAGTTGATAAATTTTGTGATTTTTTAAAAAACAAATTTACTAACCAAATACATTATTTAGGCATTTGTCGACGGAAAAACTCGGTTTTTTCAATGTTAGTTCTTTAAATTGGGATCTCCATGATAATTTCAGCAACATTCATGATTATTTGATAAATTGTATGATTTTTTTAAAAACAAATTTAATAGACAAATGCATTATTTAGGAATTTGTCGACAATAAAATTCTTTTTTTTTAATGGCAGTCTTTTTAGTAGGCTGCTCCATAATAATTCAACAAATGCCCAAATAATGTATTTGTCTATTAAATTTGTTTTAAAAAAATTATACAATTTATCAAATAATCATGATTGTTGCTAAAAAAAAATATCATGAACTGACATTGAAAAAAAAACGAATTTTTCCGTCGAGAAATGCTAAAATAATGCATTTGTTTATTAAATTTGTTTTAAAAAATCATACAATTTATCAACTAAGTATGAGTGTTGATGAAATTACCATGAACTTCTCAAAGAAAAAGACTGACGTCGAAAGAAACAAATTTTTTCGTCGACAGGTGCCCGAATAATGCATTTGTTTATTAAATTTGCTTTTAAAAAACAAAATTGATCAACTAATTATGAATGTTGCTGAAATTATTGTGAAGTTCCCAATTAAAAGGGCTAACATTGAAAAAACCGAATTTTTCCGTCTACAAATGCCTAAATAATGCATTTGTTTATTAAATTTGTTTTTTAGAAAATCATAAAATTATCAACTAATTATGAATGTTGCTGAAACTTTCATAAAGTTCTCAGTTAAAAAGACTGGCATTGAAAAAAACGAATTTTTCCGTCCATAAATGACCGAATAATGCATTTGTTTATTAAATTTGTTTTAAAAAATGATAAAAGCTATCAACTAATTATGAATTTTGCTGAAATTGTCATGAAGTTCCTAATGAAAAAAACTGACATCGAAAAAACCAAATTTTTTATCGACAAATGCCTGAATAATGCATTTGTTTATTAAATTTGTTTACAAAATTATCAAAAATAATCTTAAGAGAAATTTTCTCCATTATAATATTGTTTTCATCCAAATTTCTTGATATATAACTTAAAAAACGTAAACTTATTGAAAATGATAGAAAACACACTTTCAACAAATTGCAACAATTTTCCTATTATTGACGAGCACTGGGAACGTCAAATAGAAAAAATGGTCATTTTTGACGTCTTATTTGTTTATTTATAAAAAAATTGAAAAACTAAATAAAAAATCAGGCTCGACAACTCTCTGGAAAATTTTATTAGCTTTTTTTCAAATTTTCTACGTCCAAAACGGTCAATATTTGTGGGCTGTACGTTATTTTGAACCAAAAAAGTCATTTTTTTCCCACTGTGTGCCGGCGTGACGCCATTCACAATTTTCGATTTTCGGCGGCGTGATTATTTTAAAACCAATAAGGGCCCAAATTGGCTTTACAAAAATGCTCAAACTTGAGCAAATTAAATGTAGCCAATATGGCTTATGATGGCGCATATAATTAATTTATTGCGCAGATATGGACTTTCTCAACCGATAAACAGGGTGGCAACTTGACCTGGAAACCGGGAATTTTTTTTAAAAACCTGGAATTTCGAGAATTCCATCACAAAATCAGAAATTTACTTTTGATTGCAGTAAAATTAAAGTTTTAGGAGCGAACTTTCTTCTTCTCAAAATTAATGTCCTAATATTTATTAACGTCCTAAAGTTCGATTTTGCAACCCCAAAAGTTTTTCGAATTTCAAATTTTAAGCATCAAAGTATATATCTAATGTCAAATAAATTGTAATTTAATAATAAAAGTTATGGGATTATTTAAAACAATCAAATAATGTCTTTGCCTTGACCTGGAAAAGTTGAAAATGGGACCAGGAAAAACTGGGAAATGACCAGGTATTTGAAATCAGCGGATGAATCGCCACCCTGATAAAGTTCACTTAAGACTAACTTAAGATTACTACTTTGTCACTAATTTGTTCTGACGGTTGATTTAACTATTGTTCATATTATTTATCGATTGTTTTTAAATATTTATTAAATTATATAAATAAACTTTGTTTTTATATCTTGTTCCTATCAGTAAACAATAAAATAAATTACAACAAATACCGTTTTAGTACCTCGCGTCGATACTGACGCCACGGCGGCGCAGACCTCTACCTCCTGAAGAATATTATTCTGTGATTTTAACCAATTTTATTTTTTCTTTTGCAAGTGTTCTGAAGATTATTTTAAAGATCAACATGTTTTATATTAAACTGTCTCTAAAGAGCCGGAAAGTTAAGGTTAGGCAATTTGCAGGTCATGTCTGAGTCCTCTCTTGCATTGATTATATGATTAGTCATTGCATGGGATGACTCTTTGAGATATGTAAATTCCTAATCAAATGAAATATTTTACACAAAGACATTAAGCCCCAGACTTTGATACTGTTCAGAAAATTCATTTATACCACTCTAACCTCAAAATCTCAACTTTGACATGATTTTTCGGCTCTCGTGGTATAAAATACTGTTCGATACTATTTTCGATTACGAATGGTTCTTAGTTGTCCAAACAAACATAAAAAGAAGTATAAAAGAAATCCAGTTCACTGATTAAATCAGTGATTAGATCAGAGTAGGTATATCAATTTTTAAAAAGTAGTGAGAAAATGAAAAAAGTGTTGAGAAAAAACTCTCGATTTTGTGAATTTCGTTGCATCTCAATTTGAATAATTGCAATTTTCATTGTGTTTTTATTTGTCTTTGGGACACAATCCAGCATAAAATTGAGGACTAACTTTTTAATTGAAAGGAACCTTACCCTAATAAAAATATTATTTGGGACTGAAAAATTCCATTTTCTAAAACGTGGTTGTTTGTAGAAAAATGATCCGAATTTCACTTTGAAAGTTTATCAGGCCCAAAATGACAAGAGACAATATCTTTTAGTTCCACTTTAAAACACCGTTGAGTGGGTCGTTGTCAGAGATAAGGCCCTCGAAATTTAAAAGACGACAGTGAAGCAGTTTTGTTAAAGCTTAAACTCGAACGCGACTCGAGTCCTGTTCAGTCAATTTTATTTATAGGTTTACGTGTCCCCAGAAGGGTAGCAGAACCCTAAAAAGTGTCGTAGACGTATGTCAGGACAGGAAATTTCCTGACATATGTTAGCAGATGGAAAAGTCTATTTTCGACAAGCAAGGAAATCTTATATTATTTGTGAGTCTTCGTCCTTATAATTGGTGAGACAGTCCTTACTGATTTTCTTCGCTTCGTCGCGTCGTAAAACACTTCAAGATAGGGCTTCAGGACAAAAGAGCGTTTCAGATTTCTGCTGAGATTAGCGATTAAATCACCCAAGAGATTCTTGAGCGCACCTTAAAACTCACTTAAATGCAATCCCTGCCTCTATTTTATCTGTACCCTAAAAAATGACGCCAAGAGTAATCTTGATAAACACCGGAAGTACGGAAGTTTTTTAAATTGAAGATTATTTTCATATTTCAAACATTTTAGAATACCTCAATCATAATATTTTATTTTAAACGATTTTTTACATTCTCATCATCATATGATGAGGGGATAGGGGTTGGGGGTGGAGGGGGGATAGGTTTTATGCAAAAACTAACTTTTTTTACCTCAGAATGTACAGGAAAAACTTAACTATTGCAACTTGCAACTGAAATTAACACCGCTCTGAAATAAGGGAAATCTTTTTTTCTGTGGGTTTTTTTTATTTAATAATTATTAAATGAAGAAGGGATGCAATTACATGCAAATATTTGTAACTGAGAAGCTTAAGTGATTTGACGTAGGATGATGATAGTCTTGGGTGGTTGCGGTTTTGTTCGGTGGGTCGAAAAAGTAAATTGAAACTGAGAAGAGTAGAAAGAAGAGGAGAGATATTGAGAGCATGCACCGATTTCGAAATCGTTTTTGGAAGCAGTGAAATGGAACGATTGAAACAAACAGAGACAGTCATTTCGTTCTTTATTCACGCTGGAAATGATTTCACGGTTCGGAGGACTTCTCCGGTCTCCAGACAGGATCTAGGCGAGGCATCCTGTCAGATCTTTTCTTCAACACTCTGATCGACGTCGTTACTCATTACTCGTTGTCATTATCTTTGTTTATCCAGTAAACCTGATTTCTATCCCAGAAAAAACTGACATTGATCTTCTCCATTCTCATTTCTAACAATCCAGTTCTGTATTGCCTTTAGATCGATAAAGTCTCTTTATTTAAACTTCTCCAATCTCCATCAAATTTCAACACCTAGTCTAGAAATGTATTGGGTTCGATATCCTTTTTTATTCAATAAAATAAGGATATCGAACATTTAGTGTGTACAGAATTTAGTTAGTAACCACCATTACTTCATAATTTTGCTTCACATTATTTACTGTTAGAAACTTTTATTTAACTATCGACTGATTGAATTTCCAAACAGTGTAAATGAAAAGAGGTTTAATTTTCCAGAAATTTCTAATACAATTTTCTTTGTTATTGTAATAAATTGTTTGATTGAAAAATATCTTTTTCCCTTGTTAGGATGAGATTGTAATTCAAGATTCATTAAATGAAAGTCAACAAACTCGCATCGCGGCAGGTCTAGACGTGTTTCCAGACGGTGTTGCGAACCGAGTTTCTTGAACTTTTATCAAGAGTATATACATACTCTGGCACTTGTACCAGGTGGACATCCGGGATTGTTAACGGTTGCTGTGAACCGCGACGAAGCACAAATTCACTTCAATGCCTGGATTCACACTCAATTATCTAGATTCTATCCACAGCTGTATTGTAATTAACTCGCCTGGTAACAGAAATGAATAGAAAACGGGACAGCCTCAAACCTGTTGTGATTTCCTGCAATATCATCCTGAGTCAAATTATGAAATCGTACAGACAATATGTCCTTGGCAAAAATTACCTGTGCAAAAAATTTGACCTCTTTGAATTCAAATTTAAAATTGGAAGGCATAAAAGTCAGAAGGGTACAAATGTAACTTTTTCAAACTGAATTTGAAACCAAAGTAAAATTGAAAGTTTCCCAAAATCTATTTGTTAGATATTCGATTTTTGAATGGATTTTGATATAAATTTCACGATCCGATAAAAAATGGAGATCGAATTCAGTTTGTTTAAGGTGGATGATTCTCAGACGTGAATACCGTGAGACAGACTGGGGTTGTCTGTTCAGTGACGGTGTTGTGTGTACCAGGTAGTGGTCATTGGTCTGTTTTTGCGGTGTCGTGGTCCACTGATCACAACTCGTGAGATACCCTTCAGTGAATCACATGTCACTTTATACTTGTATTTTTACCCATCTTCTCATAAATCATAAGACACAGAAATCAATCCTTGAGTGTTGTAATTAATCCGCACTTGATGATTGTATTTTTAAAGGACTTGATGTAACATGATCAGATATAGATGTAAAATTAGGTTCAGTTTTAATCCTGCATATTGATTCAATTTTTGAATAAGATACTTCATCTCTTATTCTGATTTGAATAGAATAGAATAGAATAGATTAGAGTCGAATAGAATAGAATAGAATCGAATAGAATAGAATAGAACAGAATAGAATAGAATCCTAAAAGAATAGAATCCTTTTTAGAAGTTGAATGACAAAGTTGCTATTTTTTTTGCAAATGAGTAAAGCAGGCAAAGATTTTTCGAAGCCTATGAAGATACTTCATCTCTTATTCGGATTTGAAAATAGAATCCTTTTTAGAAGCTGAATGACAAAGTTACTATTTTTTTGCAAATGAGTAAAGCAGGCAAAGATTTTTCGAAGCCCAGCTGCACACAGCTGTTTATATTTACAGACTGAAATACTCTTTGAAATATACAGACTGATACACTTTGCTCGCACGTGTCCCTTGTTTCTCTTTCTTTTAAGTTTCTTTCCTCGCAGACTCTATCCGCAAATGTGCACCTTCTTGCACTCGTATCCGGTCCACAGATTCCGCACGTTCGCCTTTTTATTCTCTTCTGGCACACGACTAATTTTAGATAGCGTAAAATTTAAGCCATAGCGACGTGGCACATTACAAAGAAACGTCTGACGAACATTAAAAGGGGGAAACAATGAACTTTTGTGCGAGAAATTTCGTTTCATTATTTCAAGATAAAGATATAATGTTTCAAAATAATTAAAAGGTGGTAGGGAAAAAGGGATCAAAGGACTAAATTACGAATGATATTTTACGTTGAAATTGCACTTTTAAATTTGTGTACTTTTTACACTGAGGTAAAAATACTTTTGAATCTATAGCATATGCTATTTCGATCTGCCAAAAGCAGATGCGATTGATTTAAAATAATATACTATAGAATTTACAGTATCATTGTTGATTCAAAAACGGTAAAAATTGATTGAAAGCAGTAGATTTTGATTCAATAGCGATGCTGTGAATTCCAGAGCATATTATTTGAAATCTATAACATCTGCTTTTGGTAGATCGCAATAGCATATGCTGTAGATTGAAAAGTTTTCTTTTCTCAGAGTATTCACAATTTGGTTGAAAAAATGAAATTAATTTTGGATTTAACAAGATATGAATTTTGGAAGAAAGTACACATCTGTTAAAAAGGTCCCCCTATGTTTCTTCCATAGAATTTTCACCCGTTCGGTACAAAAAGTGGTCGCCTATTGCAGAAAAAGGTTGATCGATGAATGAAGACGTGATGATTTTTTTACGGTAGTCAGGGAAAGGGCGGAATGCGTAAAATTAGCATGACGTTGACTTCAGTCGACCTTAGGATTTTAACGATCGACTCCCTTCGCGGATGGTCGATCGGTTTGTAATCAATCATATTTTTTGGCGTCAAATGAAGATTGATCGTCCGCAACTTTGGACCACGACATTGTATATCCGAGCATAGATTAGCGAAGGACCATAACGTTGCATTAAGTGGGTATGATTATGTATCGATTTTTTTGCCTCCACTGACACAAATGTCATTTATACCTGGAACTACCGAGCGCTCGGAAAAAAATGAATAAAAGGAGTCTCTTGCCATACATGCAGCTTATAATTAATTATTTTTCATTGGTGACTTATTTTGGTAGATGAGTTTCTAATTTTGACAGAGAGGAAGTCGTTATAAGTAAGTAAGAAATATCACAGAAAACCGCGGGTGTTAATTTTGTTGCAGCTCATTTGGCAAGATTCTCAAAATGAGAATTCGACAATTCTTAACTTCACAGCTATAACGCAAATGTAGTTGCGTTTCACACGGAACTTCCTACACTGAAAAAACGATATTCTAATATTAAGAGTGTTATATTCTTACAGGCATATTCTTAGTAATATTCCTCATGAAGTAAGCGAAATTCTTACTTTAAGAGTATCTTCTAACCAAAGGGAGAAAATATTCTTAAAATAAGAATATGAG
>JBAGKK010489690.1:0-15947 GCA_037177015.1 Euceroptres primus
ATATATTCATTATATGGAATATATTCCATATCCATATCCTTGTATTTATTTTTATGAAAAATAAATTATTTACACTGAAAATAGTTTTTTCTCATTTTAAATTTCTCCGCGCATTTTCCTTTCTTCAAAAGAAAAAAAAAAGAACGCTGATAGGCAAGATAAATCTAAGGTGGACTTCAGGTATAAACAGACTTCGTTTTTTTTTTCGTCGTTAATTCCAAAGGAGGAAGTTTACGAAAAAAGACGCCGGATTCTTTGAATTTTTGGTTTTTGACTAGTTTGTATCCGAATTACAAAATATGGTAAGTAAATCCTGAAAATCGATTCTCTCATTCCTATCACTGAAAATTATAATTTTGACACTATTTTCAATTTTCAGAGTCGGTGTTCAAGCTTAGACAATATTTTATTTCTTTTTAATAATAGCATTTATTTTTAATTATACATTTGTAAACACATTTTGAATGGAAATAATGGATAATAATATAAATAATGGATAATATGAATGATAGGTATAATATGTTATGAATGATAGGTATAATATGTTATGAATGATATGAATGATATGATATGAATGAATAATATGAATGATAATAATATAAATGGAAATAATAAATTAAAACCATTTAAACTTCTTTGCAATTGACAGAATATGATTTCAGAAATATCAAGTATTACTTACAGGGATTTGCATTGAACTCTTCCGACAATATTTTTTATATTTTCTATTTAATTCTATTGTGCAATTAATTTAAAAATGTTCTTCTTGAAATAGTATTTACTGTTTGAATTTAATTTATAAAATTTTCAAAGAACTTTTAAATAGTACAAAACTATTTTTGACTTTATATAAAATAAATTATTTAAATTATTAATAATTGTATCTTTTCCAGGTTTTTGTTCAGAAAATAAATTATACAATTTTTTGAACAATTTACAGCGCGAGTGCCTGTCAGTGCACGTGGGCCAGGGTGGCGTTCAAATTGGCAATGCCTGTTGGGAATTGTACTGCCTGGAACATGGAATTCAACCTGATGGACAAATGCCATCTGATAAAACCGTGGGTGGCGGAGACGACAGCTTCAACACTTTTTTCAGTGAAACAGGAGCTGGAAAACATGTTCCCAGAGCAGTTTTTATGGATTTGGAACCAACAGTAGTCGGTTAGTATCCAAAATTCAATATCAAATTTCGTAAACTTCAAGAAGAAATAATTAAAATAAAAAACATTTTTATTGTTCTTGAAAGTAAATAATGATAAAGGAAATAAATATAAATTAAATAAAAATGAATTAAATAATAAGTAAACAAAATAAATAAACAAAATCATATAAAATAAAATTTAAGTAAAATAATATCTGGGTACTAATGTTACAGTTATTCTGAATCAACATTTCAAGTAATTATTCTGGCCTTTTTCTTTTATAAATTGTCTTTGGGTTAATTTCCTCTCAGAATCAAACTTTGCTTCCTTTGCTTTTTTTTATAAATTGACTTTGCGTTAATTTCCTCTCAGAATTAAACTTCGCTTCCTTTGCTTTTTTTTATAAATTGACTTTGCGTTAATTTCCTCTTAGAATCAAAGTTCGCTTTCTTTGCTTTTTTCTTATAAATTGTCTGCGTTAATTTCCTCTCAGAATCAAACTTCGCTTCCTGTGTACATCTCCAATTTCACGCAACTATGAGCCAGACGTTGAATGGCCCTGATCTCTTCGATTCAAATCTTTTTCTACTTCAATGGGTAAAACGTAAATTGAATTTTTTTGGGAAAATGTTTCCTACTTCAATGGAAGGGTAAAGGTTGAATAATAAAAAATTTAAGTCCCTCAAAAAAAAGAATGCTTCTAGATGAGGTGACGACATTCATCTGCTTCATCTGAGAAAATAATATGTTTAAATTAAGCATAATAGTTTTGATATATCATTAAACCCAATTTTTATTTGATTTAAGCATATTATGTTTAGTTGAGACATATTATGTTTAATTCTAAGAAATACATATGTTTCAATTAAACATAATATGTTTGAATCAAAGAAAAAGTATGTTTGAATGTTAATCAAAGAAAAACTATGTTTGAATGTCAATCAAAGAAAAACTATGTTTGAATATCAATCAAAGAAAAACTACGTTTGAATGGCAATCGAAGAAAACCTATGTTTGAATGTCAATCAAGGAAAACCTATGTTTGAATGTCAATCAAAGAAAAATTATGTTTGAATTTCAATCAAAGAAAACCTATGTTTGAATGTCAATCAAAGAAAACCTATGTTTGAATGTCAATCAAAGAAAACCTATGTTTGAATGTCAATCAAAGAAAACCTATATATTTAAATGTCAATCAAACAAAACCTATGTTTGAATGTCAATCAAAACTATTATGTTGGATTCAAACATATGGTTTTCTCAGTGCAGTTTATCACGTTCACATTTGATTTTGCACTTTTGGAAAGTTGCAAAATGAAAAGTGAAAAACCCTTCCAATAAAAATTGATTTTTTCAGATGAGGTGAGGACAGGAACCTACAGACAATTGTTCCATCCGGAGCAGTTGATCACTGGAAAGGAAGACGCGGCGAACAATTATGCTCGGGGTCACTACACCGTGGGCAAAGAAATCGTAGACCTGGTTCTGGATCGGATCCGAAAATTAGCAGACCAATGTACAGGGCTCCAAGGCTTCTTAATCTTCCATGCTTTCGGTGGAGGCACTGGTTCCGGATTCACGAGCCTCTTAATGGAACGTCTCTCAGTCGACTATGGAAAAAAATCCAAGCTGGAATTCGCCATTTACCCATCACCACAAATCTGCACTGCAATTGTGGAACCTTACAATTCCCTCCTAACGACCCATACAACCTTGGAACATTCGGATGCTGCCTTCATGGTGGACAACGAGGCCATTTATGACATCTGCAGACGTAATTTGGACATTGAGAGACCAACTTATACAAATCTTAATAGATTGATAGGTCAAATTGTATCTTCGATTACTGCTTCATTGAGGTTCGATGGTGCCTTGAATGTAGATCTTACAGAATTCCAGACAAATCTGGTACCATATCCAAGGATCCATTTTCCTCTGGCTACTTATGCACCAGTTATATCAGCTGAGAAGGCTTATCATGAACAACTGACTGTGGCTGAACTGACGAATGCTTGTTTTGAACCAGCTAATCAGATGGTCAAGTGTGACCCTCGTCGTGGAAAGTACATGGCCTGCTGTATGCTGTATCGAGGAGATGTTGTGCCTAAGGATGTGAATGCATCTATTGCAACTATTAAGACCAAACGCACGATTCAGTTCGTTGATTGGTGTCCTACAGGCTTCAAGGTAATAGGATTTTAATATGATTTTTCTCAATTTTGGAAAAATCCTGTGCTTTGAAAATTGACATGGAATTTGTAGATATAAAGCAGATTTTTATACGCTCAAAAAAACTAACAAAATTGAGGCTGAATGTTCTTACTATTTTTTTCTCGTTAATGTAACCAGAATTCTGGTTGTTTCAAATCAAAATTTTTTATTAATTTTTGGAAAAATCCAGTGGGTTGAAAATTGACATGGAATTTATAGAGAAAAAGTAGATTTTTATGTGCTCAAAAAAAAACTAGCAAAATTCTGGTTGAATGTCCTTACTATTTTTTTCTCGTTAAAATAACCAGAATTCTAGTTGTTTGATTAGAATTTTTCTTAATTTTCGGAAAAATCCGATGGTTTTGAAAATTGAAAATTTTTGGAAAAATCCAGTGGTTTGAAAACTGACATGGAATTTGTAGAGAAAAAGTAGATTCTTTTGCACTCAAAAGAACTAACCAAATTCTGGTTGAATGTCCTTACTATTTTTTTCTCGTTAAAGTAACCAGAATTCTGGTTGTTTTAATAGGGTTTTTCTTAATTCTTGGAAAATCGAGTAGTTCAAAAATAGACATGAAATTTCTAGAGATAAAGTAGGTTTTTATGCATTCAAAAAAAATAAAATTCTGGTTAAATATGCCCTTACTATTTTTTCTGGTTAAATAATCAGAATTCTGGTTGTTTTAATCAGAATTACTGGTTAATTAACCGAGAAAAAATAGTAAGAGCATATTTGACCCGAATTCTGGCTAACTTAACCAGACATTTTTTTGGGTGTATGGTTTCAAATTGGGATCAATTGAGATATTTTTATGTAGAATGCTTTTTCATTCACCTTAAATTTAGTTAAGTTCACGTTAATTTCCCTGCATTCACCTCAATTTACCTGAAATATCGGAATACTCTTGAATTCACTTATATTTAGTTGAATTCACTTCAGATTAGTCGAATTGCCCTGAATTCTATATTTTCTTAAAAACTCTTGAATTCACCTGAATTCCGCTGAATTCATCAACATTCGCTTGAATTCACCGGAATTTTATTCAATTCGCTTCAATTCATCTTAATTTACTTGAATTCCTCCCGAAATTAATTTGATTTACATGAATTGAATTGAATGTACGTGAATTGATTTTGATTAAGATAAATTTGCTTGAATGTACCTGAATTATCTGAATTCATATGAATTCACTTGAAATCACCTGAAATCACTTAAATTCACTTCGCTTTGCCTTAATTCTTGTTATTTCATTGGAATTCAGTTTATTACAATGAAATTCACCTGAAATTACTTGAAATTACCTGAAATTACACTAGAATTAAAATAAATTCATTTTATTTGAATGAAATTCACCTGAAATTACTTGAATTCACCAGAATTCACTTAACTGTACCTGAATTCACGCTAGTTCATTGGAATTCAAGTAAATTCAATTTATTTTAATGAAATTCACCCGAAATTACTTGAATTCACGCTAATTCATTCGAGTTCAAATAAGCATTAGTTCATATCAATGAAATTCAGCTGAAACTATTTAAATTCACCTGAAATCACTTAACTGTACCTGAATTCACGCTAATTAATTGGAATTCGAGTAAATTCAACTTATTTAAATGAAATTCACCATAAATTATTTGAATGTACCTGAATTCAAGGTAATTTCATGGAATTCAAGTAAATTCATGTTATTTCAATGAAATTCACCTGAAAATACTTGAATTCGCCTGAAATCACTTGAATGAACCTGAATTCACGCTACTTCACTTGAATTTAACTAAAATAACCTTATCTCAATGAAATTCACCTGAAATTATTTGAATCTTCTTGACTGCATCTGAATTCACACTAAGTCATTGGAATTTAAGAAAATACAGTTAATTTCAATTAAATTCACCTGAAATTATTTTAATTCACGCTAATTTACTGGAACTCAAGTAAATTTATGTTATATCAATTGAATTCACTAGAATTTACTTTAATTCACCTGAAATCACTTGAATTCACATTGCTTTGCCTCAATTCTCGTTAATTCATTGGACTTCAGTTTATTTCAATGAAATTCACCTGAAATTACTTGAATTCACTTAACTTTACCTGATGGATTCACGCTAATTCATTGGAATTGAAGTAAATTCAATTTAGTTCAATGAAATTCACCCGAAATTACTTGAATTTACGCTAATTCATTCGAGTTCAAGTAAGCATCAGTTTATATTAATGAAATTCACCTGAAATTACTTGAATTTACCTGAAATCACTTAACTGTACCTGAATTCACTCTAATTAATTGGAATTCGTGTAAATTTAACTTATTTAAATGAACTTAACGGAAATTACTTAAATGAACCTGAATTCAAGCTAACTCACTAGAATTCAAGTAAATTCATGTTGTTTCAATGAAATTCACCTGAATTCACTGGAATTTAAGAAAATTCAGTTTATTTCAATTAAATCCACCTGAAATTATTTGAATTCACGCTAATTCACTGGAACTCAAGTAAATTTATGTTATATCAATTGAATTCACTAGAATTTACTTGAATTCACCTGAAATCACTTGAATTCACCTGAATTTATTTTAATTTATTCGAATTCAAAGTGAATATATTTCCCCTAATTCAAAGTCATAATTTATGTAAAGTCCCACTTTAAAATTCACTTAAATTCATCCTAGTTTACTTAAATTCCTCTGAATATATTTGAATTCCTTTAATGAATTGAATTCACTTTAATTAACATGAATTTACATGAATAAATCTTAATTATCTGAATTCACTTCAATTCGAAACATTTAGAAACACCTAAAACCACTTGAATTCACATTTATTCACCTTAATTCTCTTGAATTCACTTGCATTCGCTGGAATTCACTTCAATTCACCTTTATTCACTAGAATTCAAGCAAATTCAATTTGTTTCAATGAAATTTACATTCAAGTTTACTTGAATGTAAAGAAAAATTACCTGAAATCACTCGAATGAACCTGAATTCACTTTAATTTACTTGAATTTAAAGTGAACTTATTTCCTCTAATGCAAAGTGATAATTTATGTGAATTCTCACTTTAAAAGTAGGAACTCAGTTTAATTTAGTAAAATTCACCTAAGAATACTTTGAATTTGAAATAATTTCACTCTGAATTCAGATATTAACATGAAAATTGTCCATCGTATTTACTCTTAAGTTAAGCCATATTGCCAGAAGTTAATCTTAAATAGAGTAATGATTCCTTGAAATACAATTATTTATTTCCAGCTCTATATTGAAATAGTACTGAATTAAAATTTCTTTCTCTAACCGTATCTATTAATTTATTCATCTTTCGTTCCAGGTCGGAATCAATTATCAACCACCAACTGTGGTACCAGGTGGTGACCTTGCAAAGGTCCAACGTGCAATTTGCATGTTGGCCAATACGACAGCTATTGCTGAGGCCTGGAGTCGTCTAAATCACAAATTTGACGTGATGTATTCAAAACGAGCCTTCGTTCATTGGTACGTTGGTGAAGGAATGGAGGAAGGTGAATTTTCCGAAGCTCGAGAAGATCTCGCCGCTTTGGAAAAAGATTACGAAGAAGTTGGCCTCGATTCGGTTGAAGGTGAAGGCGAAGGTGGAGAGGAATATTAAATCCTGCAAATTTCCAGTGTCACTTGACAATTTTCAATTCTCGAAAACGTAGGCCAGCGTTTTTTTGTTTTTTTTTAAGGTAATTTTGAACCGTTTCTGTTAACAATGAATCGTTTTATCGCTTTAAACGATTTTACTCAGCGTATTTAGTTCGAGATTCTGATTCGCTTCTGAGCTGGGGATTTCAAATTTGAATTGTCTTTAGAATTCTATGTCTATCGAACTTAGTGATTAGGATCTGATGTAGAGGCGGCTACGAATTTTATTAGATGTACGAACGGTGCTGTATCTTACCAGAAAATAAAAATGACTTGCAATTTAATATTTTCTCTTTTTTAGGTTAAAAATTATATAGCACAATTGCGAAAATACTGATCATAAGAAATAATATTGCTACAAAAGATTAATTTCATATCTAAAAATAGTTACGGAGAATAACAATAGTTTGAAGTTTAAATAACATCAGGACAACATAATCTGAGAAAAGTAATATATTAGATGAAACAATTTCACATCTTATTGTATAAAAATCGATATTGATATCAAGAATTTTACATTGTACGAACAAATTAATTACAGATGTTTTAAAATTTTTCTTTTATTAATTATAAATAAACGCACGATTACTTTCGGAAACCATTAATCTTATGTATTGTTACATAAAAACAGAATTTTGAAACAGAACTTACAGCACCAAAAATATGATTTCCATTTTATTTTCTAAAAAAGGGAATTCAGTAAAAGTTTTTATATTTCCATTAGAATCAACCAATTTCGCAAACTTTCACTGAATTCCATTTTTTAGATCACAGGGTTCTCCAAAAAGAATTAGTGTCCCAACTAATGTTCCATTTAAAATCGCAGGATGACAATCAATTTGAACTTTTTTTGAGAATTACTCAGAAATATGTATGGAAAGATTTCCATAAGATTTAAATCCGAAAAAAATAATAATAATTAGCAATAAATAATGAGTGTCCTAGAGTTACCCCGGATTCTGAAATCATTTTGGGGCAAATTTAAGCATTTATAACGTGTAGGAAAATATTTATTTCTTAATGGAACTTTCCGTACGTCCTCAAAATACACTCTTGAAGATATTTCAACCGTTGAAAAAAATTCTGCTCCTTTATCTGACCTTTGACAATGTGCAAAACAAAAAAAAACGCTCATTTTGTCCTAGCGTTAGCCCAGTTGACGGTAATATTTTCTTTTATTGTGAAAATTCGATTTTTACATTATTATCAATTATATACTACAAATTCTGTTACTAAACGATAATTTTAAGAATATTTTTCTTTTACTAAAATAGAACTCTGATCTCTTAATTTAATTCTGATACGTGCTTTTCAATCCAATGATAAATAAGACTTGTTTTGAGAAAAGCGACTAAAGAGTCTGAACAGGTATCAAAATAACTTAAAGAGAATCCTACTAATTTTCCATTTAAAATTGTAGGACTTCCAGCATGAACTTTGCAATTCGTGTTGATAAATTTAGAGCAGAAAGACTTATTATTGCCCAGCCATGAATTGCAACTATCTTGATCCGTTATTTTTAATGATGAAACATCGAAAGTTTCCTGAAATTTTAATAAAAAGTTTGTAATTTTTCAAGAGAAAAAAATTATTTTTACTTCAAGAATTGGATATTTAATTGTTTTCTTCGTAAAAGTTTATCATAATGGAAACTTACTAGAGATTTTGCATTATTCTTTGGAATATTTACATATCGGTTCATATAGAAAGTTTTCACCAGTTCTCCTTCTTTCAATTCATCACCTGGTTTAGATAAGGAAATTGGTTTTACATTATCACCAAATTCGATAGGATTCTTCAACTAAAAAATGAAATAATTTATTAGTATTAATTTTTTATGAAAATTTTTTGAAAAAGGCAGGAGATTTTTTTATTACCTTAATTAATGAAAAGGAAATAAATGCTGGTTCAGTGATTTCTTCATCTTCTAATCCTATAACAAAATCTATCTCATATTTCTGTCCATTAGGATTTGTTACATCTGTCTGGACTGAAATAATGGGACTCCTGTATAAAAAAAATAAATATTATACATAGTATAAAATGTATAAAATAAATATAATAAATATAATAAATGCATAAAATAAAATGGTTATGAAATTCCTTACGTAAACATAATGTAAGGAAAGGGGCTGAGAAGCCAATATTTTGAGAGTATAGTCGCAAAAAGTGATATTTGCTCTCTTGTTATTAAAACCTGCAATTCAAATATTAAATCATCAATAGGGTGGGCCGAAAATAAAAGATTTTTAATTTTTGGATCAGGATAGGAAAAATCTTTTTCTACATACAGAAATAGGTTTCCATGATTTTTTGTAGATTTTTAAAAGGATATCTTCCGTTAGCAGAAATGAAATGAAGTTGAAAAGTTGGAAAACGGTGATTTTTTCAATATACCACAATGTTATATTTACATTGTTTCAATTATCTTCTCCTGGTACAAATTGATACATTTTAGTATAATAATAGATTTTTTAGAAGCATTGATGAAGGAAAGAGATTTGGGAAGTTAATAAAGTTACTCAAAATCAATATATTGCAAGAAAATGGGTGTTTTGAAGTTAAACAACAAAGATAAAAAGTCACAAAAAGTTTTTTTCTAAATATTCTTTTCTGGGGATCTTTTTACAATATAATAATACATCAAATTCTGAAAGAAAGTATCAAAATATTCAAAAACGTATTTTTGGGACAACATAGAGTAAAATACTATTTTTAAAGATCATCAAATTGTCTTATCCTGAAAGCAATTTTTCTATGTTTTTGTATTAATTACAATTACAATTAGGTATGTTTTCTCTAAATTAAAAAGAGTTTTCTCCAAACCATTATGAAGTGTTTTCTCTAAACCATAAAGAGAAGTCTTCCACCAATTGAATTAGTAACGCAGAAAAAACTAAGGATAAAATTTGTTGCAGGTAATTTTTTAAAGGAATAAATTTTTACTCAGAAAACTTCACGTCTTTCAAAATACATGTGTTGTCATCGAAAAACAAAAGAAAATTTATCCGATATTTGGGTAAAATTTATCCTGTGAAGTTAATTTTTGTTGCAGGTAATTTTTACCCTGGAATTGAGGTAAATTTTATACTTAGTTTTTTCTGTGAAGCGTTTCTAGTAATAATTAGTAGAAAACTACTGATTTCTAGCCAAATTCTACTAATTCATTTATTGTAACAGTTACTAAATGAATTGGTAGAATTTGACTAAAAATTGGTAGTATACTAATTATTAGTAGAAATGCTTACTAATTCAATTGGTGGAAGACTTATGGTTATTTCATTAGTAGTTTTTGACTAATTCAGATTTAAAAAGTTAATATGGTGATATTGATGTTACTTTGAACTTACAAAAACAATTTAATAATTCTTACAACTGGTTTAAATTTTAATTGAAGAATTCTTGATACTCTGTATCGTTTGAAATTGTTTATTTAAAAATTTTAAATAACCAAGTCTCGCAATCATGTACAATTTTTTTTGTCGTTTTGTGAAATAGGAGTATTTTTATTAAGTTTAAAATTTTTCTAGATTGTTTTTGATGATCTCATACAAAAATTTAATCACATTTTTATATTACATATTACTAATCAACTTTTTAAATAAAATGTACACGAAATACGCTAATTACGTATATGTAATTTCATATCATTTTTCAAATTTCGAATTCCATGACGTGTATTTGTAAGTCCTTTTGAAATTAATACAAAAACTTAGAAAAGTTGCTTTTAGAATAAGGCAATTTAATAATTTTGAAAAATAGTATTCTACTCTTTGATGTCCCAAAAATACTTTTTTTAATATTTTGAAATTTTCTTTTAGAATGTTGTGTGTTATTATGTTGTAAAAAACCCAAAAAGTAATATTTGAACGAAAATTTTTTGCGACTTGTTTCCTCTGTTGTTTAACTACAAAATACCAATTTTTTTGCAAAATATTTATTTTGATTATCTTTATTAACTTCTCAAAGCTCTTTCCTTCATCAATGCTCCTAGAAAATCTATTATTATACTAAAATGAATCAATATGTACCAGGAGAAGATAATCGAAACAAAATGTAAATATAACATCGTGATATATTGAAAAAATCACTGTTTTCCAATTTCCCAACTTCATTTAATTTCTGCTAACGGAAGATATCATTTTAAAAAGCTACAAAAAATCATGGAAACCTGTTTTTGTACGTAGAAAAAGATTTTTCCTATCCTGATCAAAAAACTAAAAAAAGATTATTTTCGGCCCACCCTAATCATCATCAAGGAAATAAACATGATTTCAAAATTAATTCAATAATTTTATTATGTAATATGTATATTATTGAATTTACCATGAAAGACAGGTCTTCTTTCTTTAGTGCATTCTCCAAATTTCTTCCAACAAGTGTCTTGCTGTCTTCACATGTAAAAAGATAGTTTTTAATCAAAAAATTAATTTTCCGACTCTGTTTTATTTAAGAAAATTGCTATTGAACAAGGTTTTTAAATCAAGGAAGTCAGATATTTATTAATAAGTAATATTATTTAAATTTTTAAGCTAAAATTCCACAGCATGCTGAATACATATCGCAAAAAAATCATAAAAACAAAATTTATGAATTCAAAGAATCGTAATACCTAGAAAAAATTGTTAAAATGAATAATGACATTAATAATAATTAAGATTATACATGATTTTAGTTAAATATGTCAATTTATTTTTTAAATATTTTTCTAAATGATTTTTGAATCTTTACATCTTTATGATATTTTATAACTAAATAAATTCAAAAAAAACTTACTTGAATGTGCAATTGCACCAACAACAAGGATAAAAAAAACAAATAGCTTCATTTTCGCAGACTAAACGAAAATTCATGTTTTAATTTAGTATTTATACGAGACAAAATCTTATTCTTTGTACTTTGAACCGAAAACTATTTTATCAAATCGGATATCTTTCTTATCAAAGTGAATGGATATAAATTTTAGAATATTTTCTCCATTTTTTGCCTAAACGCAAATTCATGTTTTAATTTAGTATTTATACGAGACAAAATCTTATTTTTTGTACTTTGAACCGAAAACTATTTTATCAAATTGGATACTTTTCTTATCAAAGTGAATGGATATAAATTTTAGAATATTTGCTCCAATTTTTGTCCATTTACTAATTATACAATTGTCTTGTTATTCTAAAACATTTTTAATACAATTTTCTGTGGTAGGGTTTTTTAAATAAGTAACCAAATTGATATTGTCAATATATTATATATACAATTAATCATACATTCGAAAGTAAAATTAGATCGACATGATTATTCGTTTGGAATACCATTGATATAAATAATCGATAAATTATTAAAATACATTAAATCAGCAATTTTTGTCTGGTGAGATTCAAACAATGACTTCACGAACGTTTTTATCACATTTTCTTTTCCTTCAGTAGAAGATATTGTCGTTGTAGTAGCAGTTGCAGTTTTTTCAACTGGATTTGTTCTCTTCTCTTCTTTTAATTCTGGGACGTGCTTTAAAATCCAGTCATAAATGGAACTGATTTTCAAAAAGGGTTGATAATCACAGAGTTCTCCAAAAGAAATTAGTGTTCCAACTAATGTTCCCTTTAAAATCGCAGGATGACAATCAATTCCATCTATTTCGTTAGCTTTATTCGACGCCCTACATGAATTGAACTGCGATTTATAAATGTTTTCATCCATTGTTACATTTACTAACGACGCGTTGAAATATTCCTGTAATTTGAAAAACTATTTGATAATTGTTTGCTTAGCTTTGAAGCTGTTTCTTTAAATACAATTTTTTTTAATCATTAAGTACTTTTAGGACATCAATCTATTTTTTTATTAATTTCGATTTTAAGTTAATGATAGTAATGAAAACTTACCAAAGGGCTTGAAAAATCATTTGGAAGAATAGACATTAGATAATGGACTTTGACCTCTTCATTTCCTTTCAACTCATAATTTGGACCAGCTAAGGGAATGGGTTTTGACAAATTTTCAAATTTGATAGGATGCTTCAACTAAAAAAATAAAATAATATATTATTTTCAATTTTTATACGAAATAATTTCGAAACTGAGAGAATTTGGGATTTTACCTTAATTAGTGCAAAGGGTGTATATGGTGTCGAATTATTTTTGGCAGATTCTTGTTCTACAATTGAGTCTATTTCATATACAGAACTAGTGGAATTTAACAAATCTGCATATATTGCAACCGAAAAATTGTACGTCCTACATAAAAAAATTTGTAATATAATTATTGAAAATTCAATAATTCAATAATATTCAATAATTATTAATATTGCTAAATTAATGAAAGAAAATAGTTATGAAGATTCTTACTTTAATTGAGAGTAATGAAATGAACTAAGAATCCAATTTTCTGTAAGTATAACCCCCCATAGCTGGTATTCATTATCATGAATATCTCTCAAACGTATTAAAGCCTGTAAACAAAAAACCTTTTTTAGACATACTTTTTTATTTTCATAAATTCAGTCTAATTATTAAATTATTCAATTTACCATAAAGGATAAATCATCTTTAATTGGGGCTATTGTTTCTTCAACTTCTCGCTTCCCTTTAAATAAAAACAAAATGCTTATTACAAAACGCAGTAATATTATACATAATTAATTTTTTTAAATTTAATAACAATTTTTAAAAAATACTAACATGGGTTTGCAACAGCACCAACGACGAGGATCAAGAAAATGTTTAGTACCTTCATCTTCACAGACTAAACATAATATTTTCATTGAATACATAATATTTATAAGAAACATAAAATGACATTTTTTATCTGTTTATCATAAAATTAAAATTCATAAAATCTGTTATCAAAATCATACAGAAAACAGAATCAATCAAAACGAAAATCAACATTTATCTGACAATTTAATATTAAAGCTAAAAGCGTCATTGCCAAAAAAGTTGAGAATTTTGGGCAAGACTTTCCGAAAAAAATTATTTCCAAATCGTAATTAAACCGCATTTATTTAAAAATAGATTTAAATGTTATTTAGCTTTTGAATCACTAGTGAAAATTTATCAGACAATTTAATATTTAATTATTTTAACTTTAATTATTTCCAAATCGTAATTGAACCGCATTTATTTAAAAATAAATTTAAATATTATTTAGCTTTTCCCAGGCGGAAAATTTATGGATAGTCTATCGATAATGGATTATCGATAGTCAATTAGTCACTATATAAAAAATTATGCATAATTTTGGAAAACTAAAGTTATCAAAATATTTGAAACAAATGACAACTAGATGTAGTAACGGTTTTTGAGATATTCTCAAAAAACTGAAAAAAGTACTAAAAATGTACTGAAATTTCAGTGCTCTGTAATTCAGGATATATTTACTTTTTTAAAAAAATAGGTCGATTTGTTTGTTTTTTCATGAAGAATAGTTATCTGGAAAAAAATTTCAATTCGGATTTTCCGTTTCTGAAATATCTTGAAAAATGTGTACCCTTCTTTTGAATTTCCGAAAACTTGTACTAAATGCTGTACTGGACATCAGATCAAATCAGATCTTCATTTATCCATATTAAAATGTTCGACGTTTGCTTGAGCGAACATGTTTTTTGAACGGATCGTCACGGATGAGACTCAAACAATAATTATTTAAATAATTTTTATATACAAATGCACACTTTAACCAAATTTTCATGAATAGGCTTCATTTTTTTTATACGCGATCAACTCGAAATGATTTTCCACAGTATCCTTGCTGTCATATTTTTCATAATTACAAAAATGGTTAATTATGTGAACAATTTTTATAAACAAATGCACATTTTGACCATTTTTTCATGAACATGCCTAATTTTTTGTGGAATGAACTAGAAATGTCTTTCTAGGAACTCCTTCCTTGCTATCATATTTTACGTAGTGACAAAACCTGTTAATTAAGTAAACAATTTTTATAAACAAATGCCCATTTTTACCTTTTTTCATAAATAGATTTCATTTTTTTGTGGAATGAGCTCGAAATGTTTTACCAAAGACTCCTTGCTATCATATTTTTCACAATGACAATAATTGCTACTTATATCAACAATTTTTATTAAAAAATGCATATTTAAACCATTTTTTCATGAATAGGCCTAATTTTTTTTGGCACGAACTACAAATATCTTTCTAGATACTCCTTGCTATCACATTTTTCAAAATTAATAACGAGGTTAATTATATAAACGATTCTTATAAACAAATACCAATTTTATCTTTTTTTCATAAACAGGCTTCATTTTTTGGGGAATCAAATGTTTTGCCAAAGACTCCTTGCTACTATATTTTTTACAATTACAAAAACTATTAATTTCGAATGTTTTGGCAAAGACTCCTTCCTACTATATTTTTAGCTATATATTTAACTACTATATTATAATTAACAGTTTTTGTAATTGTAAAAAATATAGTAGCAAGGAGTCTTTGGCAAAACATTTCGAGTCAATTTAATTATAATTAAAGTTAATATAATTATTAAAAAACTGTTAATTATAATTAACAGTTTTTTCTGTTAATTATAATTAACAGTTTTTGTAATTTTAAAAAATATAGTAGCCAGGAGTCTTTGGCAAAACATTTGATTCCCCAAAAAATTAAATTTATATAATTAACCTCGTTATTAACAGTTTTTCCACTTTAAAAAATATGATAGCAAGGAGTCCCTGAAAAGACATTTGTAGTTCATCAAAAAAATTAGGCCTATTCATGAAAAAATGTTTTAAATGTGCATTTGTTTATAAACGTTGTTGATATAAGTAAGAATTATTGTCAATATGGAAAATATGGTAGCAAGAAGTCTTTGGCAAAACCTTTCAAGTTTATTCCGCAAAAAAATGAAGTCTATTTATGAAAAAAGGTAAAAATGGGCATTTGTTTATAAAAATTGTTTACATAATT
>JBAGKK010489701.1:0-15946 GCA_037177015.1 Euceroptres primus
ATATATCAGTACTTTCTCCTATTCAGCTGAATATTTCGCCAAATGATTTTGAATTTATAGAAATAATTGGAAAATATTGAAAAATGACCCTTAATTTCGTTCGGATCCCTGATTTTTTGGACCAGATTTCAAAGAAAATATATTTTTTTAATGTTTAGAAATTTTAAATACTTTTTAATTCAGTCTTGAAAAAATTCGAACATTTTTTAAAATTAAAAATAATTCGAACATTTTTTAAAATTAAAAACAATTCGAACATTTTTTAAAACTAAAAACAATTCGAACATTTTTTGAAATTAGAAACATTTCGAACATTTTTTAAAATTAAAAACAATTGAAATTTTTTTTAAATTAAAAAAATTCAAACATTTTTTAAAATAAAAACAATTCGAACATTTTTTAAAGTTAAAAACAATTCGAACGTGTTTTTAAATTGAAAACAATTCGAGCATTTTTTAAAATTAAAAACAATTCGAACGTGTTTTTAAATTGAAAACAATTCGAACATTTTTTAAAATTAAAAAAAATTCGAACGTGTTTTTAAATAAAAAACAATTCGAACATTTTTTAAAATTGAAAACATTTTAGATGTTATTTCTTTTAATTAAGGATATTTTAAAGGCTTTAAAAGTTGAGGGCAATCAAAGACTTTAATAAAACCTGGAATTTAAAAAAATTAGAGTCTCTGAATTAGCAGTGAAATAGAATTGCAAATTGGGATCTGATTTCAAATTTCGAGTGATAAATTCGTAAATAATGAATATATATTTGTTAATTATAAACTGAAAATTGTAAATTTGGAAGATATCAAGATAATTGGAGTTCTTGATAATGTTTTCGTGTTCTAATTGAATTGTAGGCGACGTCGGATCAAGAAGCGTTGATGATGTATCATTACATGGACGAAGATAATAAAGTTCGTGTCACAGAAATATTCGATGTCACGGACGCCGATAAACATTCACTGGCGGAACTCGAAGTCGACTCAGATCTACAATTCGATGAGTGGGATGAACCCACGTGGATGGCACAACACGCTTTAACCGATGGTAAATCGATTTTTAATTAAAATCTAATTTTATTTTCCTCCCTATAATTACAAAAAAATCCAAACTTTTTTTCCAAAAATTGGCCTGGAAAATAAATTTAAATGAATATTGAAATTGGAAATCCGTAGTAACTCTGCCATTGAATAAAGTTTTAAAGAACTTGTTAATTAAAAACAATAAAAATGAAGCGTGCTCTACACCAGTGCTTTATACACCAATTTGATCGAAATTGAGTTAGAAGTGAAATCGTATTCTAGGCACATTCCTCCATCGTATGCAGTTATATTATAACGAAAAAAATATTCATAAAGTAGTTTTTTTTAATTTTGAAAATATCGTCTGTATGTCATTGATATGCAGCACTGTTTTACTAACGCTTGCTACATAATGCGTTGTTTTGCTTTGAATATAAAACAATTGATGTACTATTTAAAAACATTTCGTTTTTATTTTTTGTTAATCTTTTCAAAATGAAAGGCGGGTAAGTTTCAAAAAGATTGTTTATAAATCAAAAACGAAAAAAAGAACCGAAACAAACAAAAAAAGTCTTCAATTTCGACAATTTACGTGAAGTATGAAAAAAAATTTATTTTCAGATGCCAAATAAAATACCAAAATAAATAAAATACACACATTGTTACAGATTTATGAAAAAGGCTTAAAATAATTAATGAAAATTTTATAAATAAATTCAAATAAAAATTAATTCCAGTTCAAGTTTGTGGATGTTATTTTAAAAATTAAAAAAATACTAAAAATCTGGCCACTATTGATACAAAAGAGAAATAAAGACTGTCAATAAGGCACTTAATTTCTAAAACCTTTTTATCTCGTACTTTTCTACATAAAAAAAAATTTTTGGGAGCAAAAACGATTCAAATTAAATAATTTTTTGCGAAGATAAAAAATGTCTGCTGTAAATAAAAGACATTTTTTATTTTTTCAAAAAATGCGTTATTTGAATGGTTCTTGCGTTGCAAAAATTTCTTTTAAGTAGACAAATATGAGGCAAAAAGGTTTAGGTAGAGAATTTTTATTGAAATGTGGAAAAATTAAAGCATTTTTTTTATTAAAAAAGGCATTTTACAATGGATCTTTTTGCAACACCCACCTAAAAAGTTGCACTTTTCATGGTTCTAAATTGTGCCTAAAGGGCTTTATTTTAGCAGACTGTGTAAAAAAAAAAATCGTGCATGCGCAGTTTGAATATGATTTTCCAACGTAATTTAGAAGAAGGTGCTGTTGAAAAAGCTGCACGGAAATATCCGTAACAATAGGTTATTGTTACGGAAATTTTTCCTTAACAATAGGCTATTGTTACGGAATTTTTTCCGTGACAATAGGCTAATGATACGGAAAAATTTCTGTAATAATAAGTTTCCGTTACGGAAATTTTTCCGTGACAATAAGTCATTGATACGGAAAATGTTTCGTAACAATAACCTATTGTTACGGAAATTTCCGTAACAATAAGTTTTTGTTACGGAGATTTTTTCGTGACTATAGGCTAATGATACGGAAAAGTTTCCGTTATAATAAGTTTCTGTTATGGAAATTTTTCCGTGACAATAGAAAAAGTCAGGCTATTGATACTGAAAAATTTCCGTGACAATAAGCTATTGTTACGGAGATTTGCGTAACAATAGGTTATTGTTACGGAAGTTTTTCCTTGACAATAGGCCATTGATACGGAAAATTTTCCGTAATAATAAGCTATTGACACGGAAATTTCCAAATAACTAGCACACATACTTATCTTGCACATGCTTAGTTTTTAGTTTCCGAGTGACAGGTGGTAACAGGCCTTTGACACAATACTATTGTTTTCAGTGAATTTGATTTAACTTTTTCGGATAGGTGTTGCAAAAAATAGTATGTGATACACGAGCGTAAAGATGATTTCACTTGTGCGATTTGCATCACTCGCCTTCGGCTCGTGCTGCAAACATCATACTCGTACTTTACGCACTTGTATCACAAATAACTTTTTTTGTACGACGATCTAAGATATTCTGGTTAAATATTTAAGCTGAGTTATATATCAAAAGTCGGCGAATTTTATCGAGGCTATTTTTTTTTAACTGGACGAAAGAAAGGATTTCTATCATTTTATAACATTCCAAAAATTTTTTATTCAAAAGTTAGGTTAAAACCATGTAGTCAAAATCATATTTGAAACATATAGAAATTGAGTAATTGAAATATGATTGTAAAATTATAATTTTCTCAGACTTTTTTCGAAAAAAAAAATGGATAATAAAGTGCAAAATATTTTTACATTATCACACGAAATAATATTAGGTTTTTAAAAAAGTAATAAGTAAACTTGTAGTAAACGTTTAAACTCTTATTAGTTAAAGTTTCCGATATTTTACAATCATTTGAACTACTCAATTTCTATATGAGATATTAGTTAATCCACTGACTGTCGTCTAAACCAAGTTTGGACCATATTTAAAAAAATATAATCTTTAAACATTATTAACATTGGTCTATTTGGCATTGATTTTTCATTTTATAAAGTATGAATTATTTACAATTCTATTTGTAAATCGTATTAAAAAGGTGCTTGGGTGTAGTCAAAATGGCCCTTTCAACACATATTTAAGTCTGTAAACCAGAAAATTATATAGTCAAAGTTACTCTGGCACGGACGCAAATAGGTGTCGAATTTATAAGTTATCAAAAGTCAATGAAGTCTGTAATGACGATATTAAAAAACGAATAGATGTCGCCCCAAAGCATTTCTTGAAATTAAAGCTATGTAATTATATTAAGTGCAAACCACATTTCATGAAGAGAAATAACCAGATCGACAAATTTTAAGTTATATTAGTGGTTTTCAACGAAAATTGATATTTTTAACGAAAAATCATTACCCCTTGATGAAAAATTACCAATTGACAAAATTTGAGGTTATGTTACCGTTTTCAAGGGAAATTAATATTTTTATTGAAAAGTCACTACCTCTTAATGTAAAATTACAAGTTCGTATAAAATTTTAGGTTTCGTTAGGGGTTTTCGACGAAAATTAATGTTTTTATAGAAATATTAGTATCTTTTGATGGAAAATTAAAGTTTGTAAAATTTTAGGTTATATTAGGGTTTTTCGAAAGAAGTTAATAACTTTATTGAAAAATCAGTACCTCATGATGGAAAATTACAAGTCTGTAAAATTTTAGGTTATGTTAGGGTTTTTCGGTTTTTTCGAGGGAAATTAATACTTTTATAGAAATATCAGTATCTTTTGATGGAAAATTAGAAGTTTGTAAATTTTTAGGTTATGTTAGGGTTTTTCAAGGGAAATGAATACTTTTATAGAAACATCAGTACCTTTTGATAGAAAATCACAAATTTGTAAAATTTTAGGTTACGTTAGGGTTTTTCAGCAGAGATTGATATTTTTGTTTCTATAAAAGTATTCATTTCGCTTGAAAAACCCTAAAATAACCTAAAATTTTACAAACTTGTAATTTTCCATCAAAAGGTACTGATGTTTCTATAAAAGTATTCATTTCTCTCGAAAAACCCTAATATAATCTAAAATTTTACGATCTTGCAATTTTCCATCAATAGGTACTGATTTTTCAATAAAGATATTAAGGGTATTTGATACATAATGACGTCACGAATTACCGACCGATTTTTTATTTACATGCAGCGGGTTTATTAAGAGAGAAATGCAAAGATAATGCTGAAATTTTGGGAAATAATAAAGAATATATTTAAGCATCGATGTTTGGTGCGTTTCAGTGTTTATTTCACAAAAAAAATTTTCGAAAATAATTTTTTTTCAAAATAAAAATTGGAACGCACTAAACATCGATCCCTTGATCATCTATTCGTTTTTTAATATCGTCGTTACCGACTTCATTGACTTTTAATATCAGGCACTCCTATCTTATAAACTCGTAATTCTTTGTTTCAATTTTTTGGAAAAATAAACGTCTGGAGAATTAAAATTTGGGGGAATCGAGATGGTACCCTATTTTCTTACTAACTTCAGTACTTAACGTAATCCTTTGAAAAATAACCTTTTCACGAGTGAATTTTTGAATGAAATTATTTTTAAAACTAAGCAAAGTACCCTCGTGAAATTTCAAGGGGGTGTATGTTCTGACGAAACTTAGATATGATCCAAGGCCCATATTTTTCAAGTTTCCCCAGAGAAAAGTTACGAGTTAGTGAAAAGTGCTGTTTATAACCTTTTGTACGAATTTCCTGGACTCATTTCTATTAAATGAAAATAATTGTGGAGTTATCTCCAGTGGAATTGATAACAGATTTGGAGTAGCAATATAATTCTGGTAATTTTCAAAATTGTATCTAAAGTACTTTTTTTACAGTGAAGCTTTGAATACACATTTTGTAAAATACATTTTGTAAAATTTTGTAAAAATACACATTTTGACATGCCACTTTAAATATATTTTTTGACACAGTGTGCGTAAAATGCGTTTTTACACCCCCATTAATATGGGTGTGTAAGCCAAATAGGTGTGTAATAAGCCGTTTTACGCACTAATATGGGTGTATAAAAACGCATTTTACGCACACTGTGTCAAAAAATATCGTATGTAACTCGTGCGTACGGTTTTACCCACTTGTGGTGATCGCGTGTGTAAAACCGCATTTTACGTACATGTTGCATAATATATTATTTTAGTTAATATTTTCATTTAAAATTAATATTTAAGCAATAGAATAAAAAATTTAAAGTGTTATCACTGTATCATCACCAGAGTAACTTTGCATAAATAGTTTTTTAGTTTGCAAACTGAAATATGTGTTGAAAGGACCATTTTCTCTACACCCAAGCACTTTTTAATATGAATTACGAATAAGATATAAACAATTCATACATTATAAAACAAAAAGTCAACGCCAAATAAACCAATGCTAATAATGTATGAAGCTTATATTTTTAAAAAAATATTGCAGGATTATCCTACAAATTATTGCAGGATTTCAGTTTTTTGAGCTTCCTCTAAAATCGTCCGAATGGCGCATAATGCACTATTGTAGAGTACGCTTCAAATATTCAGATTTAGAAAAACAAAATTTTTTTCTCAAAAATATAATCTTTCCTTTACAGTTGTGTGCGAATCTCCTTATGGAGGAAACTCTAGACGAAGTTCAGAAGACTCGTCCGACATTTCCGTCGATGACGACGTTCTCGACGGTTCCAACATTTTCTCCGATCCGGAAAGCGAATGGGGAATGGAAAAAAGCAACAATGACCAAACTTCCCTTTCTTTAAATCCCTCTTCAGACAGTCGACCTGAAGTTGATCAACCTTCGCTTCCCATCTCTTAGATATCTTCTCTAATAATAAATTAATGAAATTTAAAAAGAAGTAAGTTCAAAAAAAATATTTAAGTTTGCGTGAAAGGTCAGAATTTCTCACATAAAAAAAAAGATTTAGGTTTATTTTCTTAATGAAAGACATCGAAACTTGTAATTACAAATATGAAAGAAATTTAGAGTTAAGTGCGATTTTACAAAATGTGGTTTACATGTAAGACTTGCCTTAGGTTAAGGGCCGTTTAAAAATTACGTAATGATTTTTTAGGGAGGAAAAACAAATTTTAAGAAAGTTATGTAATTTTTTAACAGTCTCTTAGTGTATGAAAAAAAAGAACTCGAAGAGCAATTTTTTCGAGAGAGACGAGCCTCGTCGTTTCCCTGGTGAAAATATTTGATGGTAATTTGAGATTTTCAAAATTGACGGGCTTCAAAATTAAAGGCATATGAGACAAAATAATCAGGAGACTCGAGAATGTTTTAGGAATCTTTCGGAAGTTCATTCTCAGGAATTTCTCGGGAGAATCCAAGGAATTTTTTGGGAATCTCTTTGAAAATTTCTGGGAATCCATTTCCGCGAGTTTCCTGGGAATTTCTAAAGAGTTTGTTGAGAAGTTTTCAAATATTTTCCGGGAGTTTCCAGGTAATTTCTGGCGAAGCTCTTGCAAAATTTCTTGAAATTTTCCGGGAATCTATTCCCGGGAATTGCATGGGAGATTCTAAAGAAATTCACGGAAAGTTCTTGGGAATCTCTTCTGAAATTGCGGGGACTTTTCTGTAAATGCATTCCCGGGAGCATCCAAGGAATTTCTCAGGAAACTCCTGGAACATTCCGGAGATCCAATTCCAGGAGTTTCTTGGGAATTTTTGATATTTTCTAGGGAATTCTCTGTAAATTTCCTTAGAATTTGTAGGGAATTTTCTGGAAATTTTCTAAGAGTTTCTAGGGAATATTCCGGAAATCCATTTCCGGGAGTTTCCAGGAAATTTCTGTATAGTTTGTAGATAATTTCCCTATTATTTTTCGGGAATTTATGGCAAATCTCTCCGGAATTTTCCGGCAATTCTATCCTGAGAATCTCCCGGAAGATTCTAAAAGGAATTTCCTGGACATTTTCCGAGATTCTTTTCATGGGAATTTCCCGGGAGATTTCAAAGAATTTCGTGGGAGTTTCCAAAGAACTTCCCGGTTATTTTCTCGTGAATCACTTGGAAAATTTCAGGGAATATGCCGGGAGTTTCTTGGAAATTTGCTATGAATTTACCGGGAATTTCTGGAAAATTTCTAGGGAAGTCCTGAGAGCTTCTAGGGAATTTCCCGATAGTTTATAGGGAATTTTTCAATAATTTGCCGATAATTTTCGGATAATTCCTGGAGAATTTTTGACAATTTCCCGCAAATCCTTTCCCGTGAGTATCTAAGGAATTTTTCGGAAAGTACTTGAAAACCTATTGCGAAATGTCTTGGAATTTTTCGAAAATAACTTCCCGGAATTTTCCGAGGAATTTCCCGGGAGTATCGAACGAATTTTTTGGAACTCTCTTGGGAAATTTCTTAGAAATTTTCGAAGAGTTTCTAGGGAATTTTAAGAAAATTTCCCTATAGTTTCCAGGGAATTTTAAGATAATTTCCCGATAATTTTTAGGGAATTTTAAGAGAATTTCCCGATGGTTTCTAGGGAATTTAAGGAGAATTTCCTGATAGTTTCTTAGGAAGTTGAAACGAATTTTTTGGAAATTTTAAGAGATTTTCTCGATAATTTTTGGGGAATTTTAATAGAATTTCTCGATAGACTCTAGGAAATTTTAATAGAATTTTCTAATAATTTCTAGGGAATTTTAAGAGAATTTCAAAATCGTTTCTAGGGAATGGAATCCCAGAATCCATTCTTAGGAATTTTTTTACAAGAAGATTTTCGATTTCGATTTTTTTTAAATTCAATTAACTAATCCCCTTTAAATATTCGAATTCTGTTAAATTCGTATGTTTTTTTTTTCAAAATTAAAATTAGTTTCTAATCCAATAATTGAACAATATTGATCAGGGATTCGATAAATCGAGTGCATAGTATTCTCTTCTCGTGAGTGAGACAAAAATTGTGATTTTACTCCGGCGTATTTTTATTGCCAGCGTTGAAACTTGTCTTTCGAGATCCGCAATCGAGAAAATCCCAGCGTATCATTTTTTACGTTTGATAAATATTTAAAGAGAAAAAAGTCTAGCAATTTTGAGACTGGGATTCGGGACAGCGGATTTCGAAAATGGAAGCTAGTTAGTGGTCCAAGGACTAAAATAGCATGCAGCTGGGTCTGAGTGCTCTCTTAACCTTCAATATTTTTTTATCGCGGCGCAGTGAAGCGGAACCTACAGACTCTTCAGTGATATTTATTTATGAGATGCAGTGTTTATTAAATTATTTAGTTTATTAATTATTTAGCTTATTGTTAGACTCTTTATTTTATTTAATCCAGATATTCCTATTCTAGTCTAGAAAAAGTCGAAAAGCATTCCCGGATTAGAATTTAATTAACCAGTGATCCATATATATTTTTTAACTCCGTTCTCGATTTTGTTTTTATCTTGTCAAATTAATCTGGAAACAATCAACGAGTTGAGAAACGAAATTTGAGCGTTTTGGCACATGCGAAAAAAATTACCTGGGTTTTTTTTTTGAATTTCTCAAGAGATTCCAGGGAATTTTTTTGCATGAGGAAAATAGAATTTCAATTGCCTCGAATTTTGATTCGACGAAATCTGAAATTCTGATTGAATTTGAGAAAATGGAGTTAATAAATTGTACGGAAATGAATAATAAAGACGTCTTTGATGTTTCCAGATTTCTAGTGATTTTTAGAATAACTCTTCGGTTGTGTAAGGACTCGTGGCCGCAAATGTTTATCATGCGAGTTAACGATTACAATGGAACATTGTTAGAAGAGAATCGAGGCGGTCGCGTTATCTCTTTGACATGTGGGAAATGCTAGATATCGCTATCGACACTCCAAACAACAAGAAGGAACTTTTTTGTTCTGCAACCGATTGAGTTCCATAGATAGGAAACAAAGAGAATAAGAGACAATTGATTTATTTATTGTAATTTACGTAGAACGCAAATTAGCGCAAGATTTCGACGGTACTGTATATCGTCGCTGATTATATTTTTTATAATTAACGCTTTAACCTCTGTAAAGAAAGTTTCTTTTATGCGTAACATAAACAGGTTTTATTTACTATTTTTCATGGATATATATTTTTTTAATAAGCCTGTCTCCGTCCTTTTGTGTCCTTTTAAACATATCTTCATTGAATTTTTTTAGCCACTTTTATATTGAAAAAAAGAAACAATTTTTTAGATTAACTAAAATCAAGTTAATTTCTACGAATTTGTTGACTGGAAAGTGTCCACTTTGTGACAATTGTCGATGCCACTATGAAAAAAAGCCGAAATTGCCACACCTGTATAAAAAGACAATAATTATTAGTTTATTTTATTTGACACTTAAATGTAAAAGATAATAGACTTCTATAATAGATTTCAGACGCTTTTTGTCAAACAAGCACGATTTCTGCACATTTATTAAATTTTTAATGGAGAAAGCATGAATGTTTGAAGGTAAATTCCAAAGAATTTATTATGAATTCAAAAAATTTATCAATTCCAAAGAATTCATAATGAATTTCAACGAAACAGTGTTGAGTTCCGAAGTGAGTTTTAAAGAATTCGTAGTGCATTCCTGGTGAATTCTAAAGAATTCTAGGTCAATTTCGAAGATTTCAAAAAAATTTACAGTGAATTCCAAAGAATGCCAAAGAAATCATGGAGAATTGCAAATAATGCCAAAGAATTATTGGTGAATTGCAAATAATGCCAATGAATTCATGGTGAATTGCGAATAATGCCACTGAATTCATAGTGAATAATGCCAATAAATTCATAGTGAATTACAAATAATTATTGATGAATTCCTAATAATTCAGGGTTTTTCTTTGGAATTCAGGATGAATTTAAAATAATTAATCATATATTTCAAACAAATCTGGATGAATTCCGAAGAATATCAAAGAATTCGTAATGAATTCCAACAAAACAGTTCCGAAGAGAGAATTCAAGGTTAATTTCGAAAAATTCCAAAGAATTCGTAGTGAATTGCAAATAATGCCAACGAATTCATGGTGGATTAGAAATAATTAACGATAAATTCCTAATAATTCAGGGTGATTTCTTTGTTATTCAGGATGAATTCCAAAGAATTCTGGATAAATTCCAAAGAGTTCATTGTGAATTTGAAAGAATTCAAGGTGAATGCCGAAGAATTCCAAAGAATTTATTATCAATTCCACAGAATTTATAATGAATTCCAAAGAAACTGTGGTGAGTTCCGAAAAGATCATTGCGAATTTCAAAGAATTCATAGTGTATTCCACAGAATTCCTAGTTTATTCTAAAGAATTCAAGGTCAATTTCGAAAATTACCAAAGAATTCATGGTGAATTGCAAATAATGACAATGAATTCATAGTGAATTAAAAATAATTATTGATGAATTCCTAATAATTCAGGGTGATTTCTTTGGAATTTAGGATGAATTCAAAATAATTAATCATCAAAAATCATATATTTCAAAAAAATCTGGATGAATTCCGAAGAGTTCATTGTGAATTTGAAAGAATTTAAGGTGAATTCCGAAGAATTTCAAAGAATTTATTATCAATTGCAAAGAATTAATAATGAATTCCAACGAAACAGTGGTGAGTTCCGAAGAGATTATTTGTTAATTTCAAAGAATTCATAATGTATTCCAAAGAATTCCTTATGAATTCTAAAGAATTCAAGGTTAATTTCAAAAAATTCCACAGAATTTTCAGGGTGAATTCAGGATGAATTCCAAAGAATTATTAATGGATTCCAAAAAATTCGGGATAAATTCCGAAGAGTTCGTTGTGAATTTGAAAAAGTTCAAGGTGAATGCTGAAGAATTCCAAAGAATTTATTATCAATTCCACAGAATTCTTAGTTTATTCTAAGAAATTCGAGGTCAATTTCGAAGATTACCAAAGAATTCATGGTGAATTGCAAATAATGCCAATGAATTCATGGTGAATGGCAAAAAATGTCAATGAATTCATGGTGATTTCTTTGAATTTCAGGATGAATTCCAAAGAAATAATCATGGATTCCAAAGAATTCTGGGTGATTTCCGAAGAATGTATTTGTGAATTTGAATTTATTGCGAATTTGTGAATTTGAAAGAATTCATTGTGGTCATTGTGAATTTGAAAGAATTCAAGGTGAATTCCAAAGAATTTATTATTTATATAATATTTCTTTATTTATTATCATATATTATTATATATTATTATTATTTATTATTATTATTTCTTTGGATTTCAGAATGAATTCCAAAGCAATAATCATGGATTCCAAAGAATTCTGGGTGATTTCCGAAGAATGTATGAATTTATTGTGAATTTGAAAGAATTCAAGGTGAATTCCAAAGAAATTATTAATAATTCTAAAGAATTTATTATCATTTCCAAAGAATTCATAATGAATTCCAAGGAAACAGTGGTGAGTTCCGAAGTGTTCATAGTGAATTTCAAAGAATTCATAGTGCACTCCAAAGAATTTCTGGTGAATTCTAAAGAATTCAAGGTCAATTTCGAAGATTACAAAGAATGCATAGTGAATTCCAAAGAATTCACGATGAATTACAAATAATGCCACTGAATTCATCGTGAATTGCAAAGAATGCCAATGAATTCATGGTGAATGGCAAAAAATGTCAATGAATTCATGGTGATTTCTTTGAATTTCAGGATGAATTCCAAAGAAATAATCATGGATTCCAAAGAATTCTGGGTGATTTCCGAAGAATGTATTTGTGAATTTGAATTTATTGCGAATTTGTGAATTTGAAAGAATTCATTGTGGTCATTGTGAATTTGAAAGAATTCAAGGTGAATTCCAAAGAATTTATTATTTATATAATATTTCTTTATTTATTATCATATATTATTATATATTATTATTATTTATTATTATTATTTCTTTGGATTTCAGAATGAATTCCAAAGCAATAATCATGGATTCCAAAGAATTCTGGGTGATTTCCGAAGAATGTATGAATTTATTGTGAATTTGAAAGAATTCAAGGTGAATTCCAAAGAAATTATTAATAATTCTAAAGAATTTATTATCATTTCCAAAGAATTCATAATGAATTCCAAGGAAACAGTGGTGAGTTCCGAAGTGTTCATAGTGAATTTCAAAGAATTCATAGTGCACTCCAAAGAATTTCTGGTGAATTCTAAAGAATTCAAGGTCAATTTCGAAGATTACAAAGAATGCATAGTGAATTCCAAAGAATTCACGATGAATTACAAATAATGCCACTGAATTCATCGTGAATTGCAAAGAATGCCAATGGATTCATGGTGAATTGCAAATAATTAGTGACGAATTCTTAATAATTCAGGATTAATTCCAAAGAATTAATAATGGTTTCCAAAGAATTCTGGATGAATTCCGAGGAGTTCATTGTGAATTTGAAAGAATTCAAGGTCAATTCCGCAGAATTCAAACGAACGGCAATGAATTCATGGTGAATGCCGAAGAATTCTTAGTGAATTCCTAAGGAATTCATGGTCAATTCAAAACAGTTCATTTTTCTAAAATGAAATGTTTAAACCGAGAATTTAAAAGATAAGAATACCTTCTTCGACGTCATGTGATCCTGATACAATTTTTCTAAATGAAATTGTTCTAAACCTGAATTCAAATTAAAAACGAATACCTCTTTCGACATCGTGTGATCCTGATAATATTTTTCTAAACGAAATTATTCTAAACCTGAATTCAATTTAAAAACGAATAACGCTTTCGGTATCGTGTGTTCCTGATAAAAATTTTCAAATTAATTATTCTAAAAGGACATTCAAGTGAAAAGGAGAGACCTCCTTGGATATACAGCGATGCTGATACAATTTTTCTAACATAAAATAATTTAAACCTGAATTTGGATTAAAATAATTCGTTTCAAAAACATTGTAACAGGATTGTAACACATTATGTCGAAGGAGGTCTTTCTCTTTTTAATTTAAATTCTGGATTAAAATAATTAATGCATTATACATTAACACAGAACTTAAATTAAAAAGAAAATACCTCCTTCAACATTCTGTAATCCGGATACAGAATAAAATTTAAAAAAAAAGAACAGGTGCTTAATTAAATCATCACACTTATTGCGTTTTCTCTTTAATATAAAACAAATCGTATATTGTATGTATAATATGTTATCTACAATAATTGAAACCTTCCTCGAAGTATAATACAATCTTGCGAGGCAAAAGTCGATACATCCAATATCGTCCCATTCTTATTGCACACGCACATGCTTCCTTCGTTTTTTCGTCATAATGTCTCTAATAGTGTATACATCTTCGAACGTTGCGTTTCAGTGATTCAAAAAATAGACACAATTTTTCAGCTGTTCCTTGGAAAAGTGATTGGCGGATGCACCCGAATTCTCGTTTCGATTAGAAAGGGGCGCTCCAATTATTATGCGTGCACGGAGCGAACTCTCAATTTCCGAGTTAAAATGGATTCAGAGTGGATCATCCCCAGATGTTGAGTTTCGCTGAGGCTGAAGGTGAGTTCTGTTTGGAGAATTGCCCGCTGCCACTGCAGCTTTATGCTGCGCCGCTATTTGCTGCAATTGCTGAAGCTAAAAACAAAAACAAAATAACCAGGGTTGCTACAAAATTCTAATTTCAAAATTCCTTGACTTTTACTGACTTTTCTGAGACGAATTTTTCATTTCCCCTGATCGTTATCTGCCGTTATAATTATAATTATATAATTCAGGGATCACAGTTGTTCAGTAGTTGAATTTTTGAGAAAATAGGTAATTTCTGTTTCGAAAAAGAGGATTTAATAAAACAAGGAGAGTTTTTTTCTTTTTAAAATACGAAGGAAGCTGCAATTCTCCAGTATCTTAAAAAATCCTCAAAAATCATAGATTCCTGGACAGAATCTAATAAAAATCCTCAAAAATCATAGATTTCTGGACAGAATCTAATAAAATTCCTCAAATTTTTTACTTTCAGACTATTTAAAATGCTCTAGAATTTGCCAAAATCCTTCCTGACTTTTCAAAAAAATTTTAAAATCTTTTAGAATATTTTTAGTTTTCCATTGAACTTGTAGATTCAAAAATCTTTTGAAATCCCAAAAAATTCTCGACATTCTAGATTTTTAATGTTTTAGAATCTCTAAGAGACTTCTTGATTCTTTCAAAATCTTCCTTTTTTTGTAAGACTCATAAAGTTTCAGAATTTTAGGAAGATTCTGAAAACAGTCTCAAAGATTCTTCAAGATTATTAGTCTTGTGTATACTTGAGAGGATTCTAAAGGATAATGCCCGAACTAATGCAGTTCTAAACAATGTGCTTAAAGTTTTCTGAACGTTGACATGAAGAAAATTTTTATTTGACTTTTATTTTAAACTCAAATTTATTCTAAAATATTGGTTTATTAATATAGAAACTAATGTAATGATAAAGAAACTCATGATATTTCTCTTCATTTTGTAGATTGAACGATATTTAAAGATAAATTTTAGTCAAGACAAAAAAGTGCGTTCATTTGAACTTTCAAAACTTCAGGTATATTTCAGAATATTCTTGAGGATTTTAGAAGATTTTAGAAGATTTTAGAAGATTACGGAAGAGTTCAGAAGATTTTAAACGATTTTACAAGATTCTGGAACACTCCAGTATATTTTGTAGAATATTAAAGAATTTTTAAGAATTCTTTAAGATTGTATAAGATAGGAGAACCCAGAAGATTCTAAAGGATAATGGAAGAATCCAAAAGAATCGAAATGATTGTAGATTTTAAAAAAGTCTAGAATATTTTATAAGTTTTGAAGATTCTAAATAGTAATTTGAGAGAATTTCGAAATCTTTCGTAGACTTTGGAGGATTCTAAAATATTCTGTAGCAAATTCTAAAAGGTTACGGAAGTATTCAGAAAATTTTAGAAGATTCTGGAAGTGTCTAGTATATGTTGTAGAATATTGAAGAATTGAATTATTTTATATTATTTTATATAATATTATTTTTTATAAGATTATTGTAGAAGAACGAAAAAGATTCTAGAACCGTCTTAAATATTTTGGAGCATTTTTAATGATTTTAAATCAATTTTAAAGATTCTGGAGGATTCTAAGAGACTTTAGGAATATTTCGTAGATTCTGAAAATTTGGAAATTATGAGAAATTTAAAAAAAAAACATTAAAAGAGTTTTTGAATGTTACGAGTTTCTATTTCTCATAATCAGGGTGGCGATTCTGCGGACGATTTCAAATTCCCGGTTATTTCCCGGTTTTTCCCGGTCAAGTTTTTCAATTTTCCCGGTCAACTAAAACTTAACATAGTCATATTTGCCGCAAAATGTAAAGATTTATTTTAATTCATGACGTTCATTCTAAATATCCTGTAACACAACAGAGCAAAAGTTGCAAAATGTTTTTCTTATAATGGAAAAAAAATAAAAATTCTTTCGCTCAAAGTATATCATATATATATA
>JBAGKK010489712.1:0-15944 GCA_037177015.1 Euceroptres primus
TATGGGTGTCTCCGAAAATTTTGTGGAGGTTACGACAATAGGCATATTGCTATAGTTTAACTGTTATGATTAATTTTAAAACAATTTTCCAAAGGGTTTTATGATTCATTCTGTTTTCAATCTGTGGAATCATTTTTTGTGTTGTTAACTATTGTCATAACCTTCATTGTCGTAACCATACTTTTGATTCCCAGGGGCGAACTGATAGAAAATATTATCCGTCTAATAAAATTTTAAAAAAAATGAATTAAAAGATGATTTTGTGAAAAAATGATTTTGTTTTGGTTGTACAAGTAACAAAATGATGAAGTAACAAAAATTTCATGAACTTGAAAAATTAATTTTTTTTTATTAAAGAAAAGTATTAAAAAATTTTTTAAAAATGTTTTTGCTTTTTCTTGTACCAGGTAAGGTAGATGTCCCAGTAATCGTACCGGTCCCAGTAATCGTGCAATTGGCACATAACCTAAAGAAATAATTATAAACGATCTTTAAAAAAGTATTTAGTAACAAAAAATATCGAGCTTTAACATTATTTATTATTAAAATTAATAACAATCAAGTATGAATGCTTAAAAAATAAGATTGGCGGCGAAACGATTACTGGGACTAAGGTTACGATTACTGGGACATTTACATTAACAATTTCTAATCTAGTTAATTCTAACTTGCTAAAATTCTAGAACATTTTCTTAATCTTTGGAAAAATGAACCATAGTTACAAGAAGAGTAGATAATGCATGACGTCAAAAAGTCCTAGAAGCATTTGAAATAAATTTTAAGCGTGACTACTTTCAGAAATTCTTTTTATGATGCTAATACATCTAATTATAGAAAAAAAACAATGTTTTGAACACATTTTTTTTTACTTTACTTTTTCCAAAAGTGCCCTTTGTATGGAGAATCACCCATACATTATATGCATTTTCTTCGTGTGAAAGCTCCAATTAATAAAAACATCTTTTAGTATTGATAGGCAACATTTCGGACATTATCAATACTAAGAGATTTTTTTATTAACTGGACCCTTCACACCAAAAAAATACTTATAATAACTTATAATTTCGCACGAAATAAACACATTAGCATTTTTTCCCTATCTTAAACATTAAATTATACACTTGTTTGACATTTTTTGCAAAAATAAAAGTTAACGTTCATTTTTATTTTCGAAATTGACTTTTCCCCTTTTCAAATAGACGTAAATAAAGTGAAAACAAGTAGATTTTACCATTAAATAAAAAAATTCCCGATCTGAAATAAATTTCCCCGGGCTTTCCCGATTTTTTCCTGGTGAAACCAAATTCCCGGGTTTTTCCCTGTTTTTCCCGATCTGCTAGACACCCTGGAAATCTAGTTTACAGTTTAATTGTCAGGGATCATAGCGGTACAGAAGTTCAGTTTTGAAGAAAATGGGGGATTTTATTTTCGAAAAAAGGGGGAAAAAGGGATTCGTTAAATCTCCTAAAATCTGTCAAAATCCTCTACAATCTTCAAGATTTTTTATAATGTTTTAGAATTTTTCAGAAATTTCCTGATTCTTCGAGGATCTTCTTAAACCCTCTAGAATCTTCTAAAACCCTCCAGAATCTTCTAATACCATCCAGAATCTTCTAAAACCCTTCAGAATTTTCTAAAACCCTCCAGAATCTTCTAAAACCCTCCAGAATTTTCTAAAACTCCCTAGAATCTTCTAAAACCCTCCAGAATTGTCTAGAAGCTTCTAAAATTACCCAGGATTTTTAAATAAAACTCTTACAGAGATACCCAGACTTTTTCAGAGTTCTAAAATCTTCAAAAACACCCCAAAACCTATTATGATTTTTCAAAATATGCTAGACTGCTTCAGAATCTTTAGAATCTCCCAAAATCTTTTGAATTCTGCCTTAAACTTCTAATATCTTCTTAGTCTCTTCCAGACTTTTTTAAAAAGAGTTTCGAAAAGGCTAGAGAATTTTAAGAAGATTTTGAAAACAGTCTAGAAGATTCTTAAAGATTATGGGATTGAAAAAAAATTTAATCTAAATTATTCTGCAGAATTCTGGAAATTGTGGAGTTTAGAATTTTCTTGAGGATTTTAGAACATTCTGGAATAATCAAGTATATTTTTTAAAATATTAAAGAATTTTGGGAGATTCTTTAAGATTTTATAAGATTATAGGAAAACCCAGAAAAAAAGATTCTAGAAAATCCAGAAGATATTAGATGGTTACGGTAGAGTTAGGAAGATTTAATTATGGAAAATTTTGAAATTCTAGAAAATTTTAAAAAATTTGGGAAAAGTTTTGAAGATTCTAGAAAACTCTGTATCTGTAAAGTTTTAATATTGTGACAAGCGTTTTTGATTGTCAGAAGTTTCTATTTATTATAATTATTGAAAGATTAATCGAAACTTTGAAGAAAAAAGGGGAAAAATCTCAAAAATAGAGATTTTAGGGGATTTTGAGAAAAATAGGGGGAAAATAGGGAGAAAAGGGGAATAGGAGACTGCCTGTGATCTGGAATTTTGATGATAACAAAATTCAGAAAAGTTTCTAAATTCCAAGTGCTTTGCAGGTTCTCAAGAACCATTTTTAAAATTAAATGCTTTCTCCAGGTACTTCAGAGTTTTCAGGTTTTGTAGCAACCTGGAGAAACACATTCTCCCCCTTGGATCTTTCCGGCTTGAGTCCGACTTTATAATCATCTCTGTCTTAACTAGAGTTTTCCGAAATCCATTTGAGTTGAGCTGAGTTCTGAAACTCGACAAAACTCGAGCTGAATCGTCAACTTGAAAATTTGGAGCTTTAACCTAAAGATCTAAACAAACCTTTCGAGTTTCGTGTATTCCAGAAAGTTAAAAAAAAAAGTACAGGTCTCGAAGTAAACATCACGAGACCAGAACAAATAAAAAATAAGTGTTTTCAAACCCTAGAAATTCAACCAACTTTAGAAAATTCCCAGCTCCTGCCAACTTATAAACTCAGGTTGTCGATCCAGTGGATTTTTTCCCGGTTCCTCAGAAAAAAAAAAGTTTAGATTTACAAACGCAGACTCTAATTTCCTGGTGAATAAAATTCCCTGTCGTTTCCTTGTTAGTTCGACACCTCTAAACTTTAAAACGTCCCAAATTAAAAAGCTGAACAAGCTGAGAGAGCCTTGACATTTGTTGGTAATTTCAGAACTCCACTCAGCATATGCATCAACTAAACTTGGTCGAGTTCGAACTGGTTACGATTTTGCACGCCACTTAGTCTTTATCACATAGTAACTACAATAATATGTCTACCTGAAAATTGCCTCTCTTAGAGATCGACAACGTGCTAAACAACAACAAATTTAGAAACACATACAACTTCCAGCAATTCGTAGGTTCCAATTTCAAAATGCTAGGCTCTCAAAAGCCTTTTCCTTTTCTTTATGACATATTGAGCGATTAAAATATATTTTTATCTGTAGAAAAATTGGAGTCACTGCTCTATGAGAAAAAAGATTGAATCTACGGATTTACAGTTGATAGAGTATTTATGTACTTTTATAGAAATGTCCACGGGGGAAAAAATTAAAAAAAAAAGATAAAAATTCAGTACCTGGACCAGAGCAAAAACATACTTAAATCTCCAGATTTAAGTATTTAATTGTATTATCTATTTTTTCACTGAAGAAATGATAAGTATTTAATATTTAAGCATGTATTATCTTACATAGCAATACTTTATACCTGAGATAGGTATTTAATCATTATCACAGGAATAAAGTATTGCTATGTTAAATATTACACGTCCCTGATTTAAGTATGTTATCAGGATTGCTACAAGACCTGGAAAACCTGGAAATGACATGGAATTTTGAAAAAGTTCTAGAAAACCTGGAAAAGTCATGGAATCTTGAAAAAAATGACTGGAATTTTTTTACCAGTACCTCTTTTAAACTCTTAATAATTATTTTAGTCTTTGGATAAGGATTTTAAAATTGCAAATTGATAGAAATTTAGGAATTGAATTGATTCTTCAGAATTCAATAATTGTTGAAAAGCCCTTTACATTTGCATTTATTGATCACAGTACCAGAAATTTTCGACAAATTTGTTTACAACCAGTAGAGACTCTACTAGTCGCAAACAAATTTGTCGACAAGAATAGAAATATTGAATTGAACTGATTGGAATTTTTTCAAAATTGGACTTGGAAAAACTGGAAAAGACCTGGAATTTTGAAATTAGATTTCTGTAGCAACCCTGGTTATGGTTTTCTCTCGTACAGCTTCTAAATTTTTACCTGGTTCCGTTAGAGATTTTTTCCCAGGTATAGAGTTATTATAAAAACAGTCTTTGATCAACATTATTTACAACAGGATTTTATGTAGTTGGTCACAAATAGTCCGACTGCGACTTCGATCCGAAACTATTTTTATCAAACTTTTATCATTAAGAATCTCCAGAGAATTCATTAATCTATTTCCCGAGAATAGATATTATCCTAGTACCTCTGATCGACACGCAAATAATTACCCATCTGACTCAGTATAGCAAATTTTTCTCTGGATTTTTTTGTTGTACGTTGACAAACATCAGATGTCAATGACTGTATCAGAAGTTAAATCATTATTTCTTTCATTTTGCTTATTTATTTCCCAGGACCCAAGCAGGATTGCTAAAAAATCCCACTTTCAAAATTTCCTGACTTCTCCCAGACCAATTTTTTATATTCTCTGACCTTTATCTGCCGTTTTAATTATAATTATATAATACAGAAATCATAGTGGTTAAGTAGTTCAATTTTAGGGAATATAGGGGATTTCTTTTTCGAAAAAAATGGTTTTTAAAAAAAGGGGGTTCGTTTTCTTTTAAAAATACGAAGGAAGCTTCAATTCTCCAGAATCTCAAAAAATCTTCAAAAATCTTAAATTTCTGTCTAGAATCTAATAAAACAGTCCTCAAATTTTTAATCTTTTAGAATCTTTTGAATGCTCTAGAATTTTCTAAAATTCTTCATTTTATTTTTGTGACTTCTGAACTTTTTAATAAACTTTTAAAATTTTCTAAAATATTTTTAATTTTCCATAAACTTTTAGGTTCATAAAATCTTTTGAAATCCAAAAGAATTACAAATATCTAATTCCAAAATTCTCTACAATCTAGATTTTTAAGTGTTTTAGAATCTCCTAGAGACTTCCTGATTGTTCCAAAATCTTCCATAAAGTTCTAAAATCTTATAGACTCTTCCAGACTTTTTTTATTTGAAGACTCAAAAAGTCTACAGAATTTTAGGAAGATTCTGAAAACAGTCTAGAAGATTCTGCAAGATTATTAGAGTCTTTCGTAGACTTGAGAAGGTTCTAAAGAATTCTGCAGAATTCTGGTAATTCTAATGGAGTTCAGAATAATGTGTCTGAAGTTCTGAACGTCCAAATGAACAAAACTTTTATTTGATTTCATTTTAAACTCAAATTTGTTGTAAAATATTGATTATTCACTAATATAGAAACTAATGTAATGATAAAGAAGCTCATGACATTTCTGTTTATTTAGTAGATTGAACCATATTTCAAAATAAATTTGAGTTAAAAAAAAAGTTCATTCATTTGAACGTTCAAAACTTCAGGTACATTTCAGAATATTCTTGAGGATTCTAGAAGATTTTAGAAGATTATAGAACATCCTAGTATATTTTTTAGAATATTAAAGAATTTTTAAGAATTCTTTAAGATTGTATAAAATTATTATAGAAGTATCCAGAAGATTCTAAAAAATTATGGAAGAATGCAGAAAAATCAAAATGATTGCAGATTTTAAAACAGTTTAGAATATTTTGGAGAATTTTTACAGATTTCAGACAAGTTTTGAAGATTCTAAAGAATCTGAGAGCATTTTGATAATCTTTTGTAGACTTTGGAGGATTCTAAAAGATTCTGTAGAAAATTCTAGAAGGTTACAAAAGTATTCAGAAAATTTTAGAAGATTCTGAAAGAGTCTAGTATATGCTGTATAATATTGAAGAATTTTGGGATATTATTTCTAAAAAATTTTGTAGGAATAACCAGAAAATTCTAGAATAGTCTCAAATATTTTGGGGAATTTATAAGGATTTTAAATCAATTTTAAATATTTTGGAGGATTGTAAGAGATTTTAGGAGACTTTCGTAGATTTTGAAAATTTGGAAATTATGAGAAATTAAATTATGAGAAAACATTAAAAGAGTTTTTGAATGTCACACATTTCTATTTCTCATAATTCTTGGAACATTATTCGGAACTTTGAATAAAAAAAGGGGAAAAAGGAGGAAAAAGGAATGAAACTCAAAATAAAGTGATTTTAGGAGATTTGGAGTATAATAGGAAAAAAGAGGAAAAGGGGACTGACTATGATCCCTCATATTATAATTTTGTAATATTATAATTATATAATTATAATTATAGAGATAAAATTATAATTCGTTGATTCAAAAAAGATTCGGACTCTTTGAAGATTTTTCCTGACTTTCCCTGACCATTTTTAAATTCCCTGACTTTCCAGAATTCCTAGACCTGTAGTAACCCTGATTTATTAATCACAGAATCAGAAATTGTCGGCAAATTAGTTTGCGACCAGTAGAACATTGAATTGAATTGCTTGGAAATTTTTCAAAATTACACCTAAAAAACTGGAAAAGACCTGAAATTTTGCAATTGGACTTCTGTAGCAATCCTGGTTATGTTTTTCTCTCGTACAGCTTCTAAATTTGTACCTGGTTCTATTCAAGATTTTTCTTATGTATAGAAGTTATTATAAAAACAGCCTTTTATCAACTTTTATCAACACGATTTACAACAGAGTTTTATTTAGTGGGTCGCAGATACTACGACTACGATTACGATCTGAAACTATTTTTGTCAAACTCTTATCATCAAGAAACTTATCTCTAGGGAACTGAAGCACCCGCTAAAAGAACGTTCTATGAACCAAAATATCTTTTATTGGAAAGAGTTCCTAGTATGAAAGTAGACTCCAATTAAAAAATGTGTTTTTCTACATCATAGTACATATATCACATCACAAACCACGCATGTAATCGATCAAACTTTTATCCATTTGCGATATCACACTATGAAGATAGATTCCAATAAAAGACATTTTGGTTCACAGAACGTTCTTTTGGCGGATGCTTCAGATACTGTTCCAGTATATCTCATCGACACAAGAATAATAACCCATCTGACTCAGTCTAGTAATTTTTTCTCTCGATTTTCTTGTACGTTAACAAACATCAGATTTCAATGACTTTATTAGAAATTAACTCCTATTTCATTTTTTCTTACATATTTCCCAGAACCTAGAGTAAAATTTCAATTTTTATCCCTTTTTTTTCTAGAATTTTCTATACCTCTGGCACCTCGCCTCTCAAACTGACCCATCATTTTCAACCCACATTGAAGCTCATTCCCTCAACCATCAGCCCTCAGCCCTACTCTGATCCCGTAGCTTTGTTACCCATACCGACCATGCCTCACTCTATCGCTGTCTCTGTTTCCCGCTCAATCCCCCTTGGCATCCTATTCCACTTCCCTCCTGCCCCTCTCAGTTGCCACAGCTTCCAACCTTTTTACCACCCTCTTCACCCCTTTTTATCCCGTTCTCCCTCACGCGCACCACTCATTATAGTTTCTCCCTCGCGTCATGCTGCTCTCCTCCATCTCCTCTCTCTCTCTTTTACTCGCTCTCTTTCTGCCACCCCCTGCAACCCTCCTGACACATCCATCCGGCACCCCGCCCCCTCGAACTACCGCAACCCCGGGAAAACCCTGGAAAATCCAGCCCGCACCTAACCTCACTCACCGTAGGCACATAAAATGCACGCACGCGTATATGCGTACGTAATGGCACCGGCCTGGCCACTGGAGCGTAAAAATGTTTATTAAAGGCTGATCGAAATCACCGTGGATGCTAGTCGTATTAAAAATAGTCGACCTAATCGTTCGTTTTCAACTCCCGATCTCTCCAAGCGTTATAGAACTGTATGGAATTTTCCTCGCAAATTCTTCTTCCCCTTTGTTCGCTTTCAAAAATTTGAAATTAAATACCCTTTAACCCTTTTTTGTATGTAGGAAAACAATTCTTTCTGCGTCTAATGGCTAGTTTAGGTTAAAAAAGATCAACATCAGAAAGTCTAGATTTTTCGACCTTTTCATATGTGATGTACTCCCGGGTGGAAAAATCCTATAGAATTTATGTAGAATGCATTCTATAGAATCCTCACAAGAATTCGACAATACAGAAATTCTAAAGAAATTGGACTAGAGTTCTTGTGAAGTCTATAGAAATTTGAATAGAATTTTTGTGAAGATTCTATAGAATGAATTCTACATAAACCCTATAGAACATTTTCACTTGTCCTTCAAAGAGTTAAAGAGATAGCCTGAGTTTTTTGGAATTGACTGCAACTTACAAAAATGATTTCCTGGTCCTGCATAATGATGTCCTTTGTAAGCTGCAAACAGACCTGGATTGATGCCAATCTGAAAAGAATAATAACGATTTAATACTGATTCTGGATATTCATGACTTTAGTAAAAAGGGTGAATGGTACGAATATGGTCAGACACCAATTGTCGAGCTCCATTTTTGTTTACAATAAGATGATGGCACTAATAATAAACCAAGGTGTCTAGCAATCAGGCCATTTGAAATTTCCGGGTTTTTCCCGGATAAATTTTTCATTTTCCAGACGAATTTTACGTTTTTTATTTACAATAACGAATATATTTTATGTATTTTCTTGAATGTGTAAAAGATCCAATTAATAAAAATATCTTGTAGTATTGATAGGCAACGTTTCGGACTTTATTAATACTAAAAGATGTTTTTATTAATTGGACCTTTCACATGAAAAAAATACATATACAATTGACAAAAGGTCGAAACTGAAGAATATGGACATACATGTATATATTACCCTAGATAACTTATAATTTCTTACGAAATAAACACATTAGCATTTTTTCCCTATCTTAACCATTAAATTATACACTTTTTTTTACATTTTTGCAAAAATAAAAGTTAATGTTCATTTTTATTTTCGAAATTTATTATTTTTTTCCTCTTTTCAAGTAACCGCAAATAAAGTGAAAATAAGTAGATTTTACTATTAAATTAAAAAATTCACGATCTGAAATAAAATTCGCGGAGTTTTCACGGTTTTCTCCCGGTGAAACCAAATTTCCGGGTTTTTCCCGATTTCCTGGTCCGCTAGACACGTGTAAACCAGTGATTTGTAGCAAAAGCAACTAAAATATTCTAAATATACTCATATCAGAAAAAAACAAAATAAAAAAAATATTTATAAAATTTTGATTGGACAATTGGGCATGCGAGATCAAAAAATAATTTCGATGTTGATTTAGACTGTGTAATTAATACTGCCCGGATGTGTAATACATAAGTTGAACCTTTATTATTTTCGTTTGAGTTTGCCATTTATTTATTTTTTCTTAATTATCGTTTGCAATATTTATATTTTTTTATATCCTCTTTAATCACAAAAGAAACTTGAGAGACATCACAAGAAGAGAGATTTTATTATAAAATGAATTTTAATCTTCCAGTCTCGTTTTCAGCAAATATTTTCAAAAAATAGAGTTTTTAAAAATATCCCTTAGATTCCTATATAAATTTTCCCTGATGAGGAAGTCTAAATTTTAGGCTTCGAAACCTGTTGGAACCCTGTAATAATATTTTTTAGGGTCATTATATCTGTCTCTAATGAGCTAAAAGTTGGATTTCCGGAAGTTTGTATTTTGTACTGACTTTTTTGTGCAAAGTTTTTTCATTACACAATTTTTTTCGTAAGAAGTGAAATTTCTTTTATCTGTGTACAAATATAAAAAAGAACAGTCAGCCCAGACTTTGATACTGTTCTAGAAAAAATGCGTTTTTCTCATAGAGACGTATTTATTAGTCACAAAAAAAATCGAAATCAAAATGTCAATTACCAAGTTTAAAAATATTTGACTGTCTTCTGATTCCTAGTCGACCATTGGTGACATCTCTCCTAAAATCATTGAAAACCCCCCTAGAATCTTTAAGATTTTTTATGTTTTAGAATCTTTCAGAAATTTCCTGATTCATCCAGAATCTTCTAAAACCCTCCAAAATTGTCTAGAACCTTCTAAAATTTCCCAGGATTAATTTAAACTTCTTATAGAGATGTTCAGACTCTTTCAGAGATCTAAAATCTTCTAAAATGTTAAAAAAAACCCAAATCCTATTATGATTTATCAAAAAATTCTAGACTGTTTCAGAATCGTTTAGAATCCTCAAAAATCTTTTGAATTCTGCCCTAAACTTCTAATATCTTTTAGTTCTCTTCAAGATTTTTTTTTTTTTGAAAAGTTTCGAAAAGTCTAGAAAATTTTATGAAGATTTTGAAAAGAGTCTAGAAGATTATTGAGAATTATGGGAGTCTTTTGTAGATTTTAGAAGGTTCTAAATGATTCTGTAGAATTCTGGAGTTTCGAATATTCTGAAGGATTCTAGAAGATTCTGGATCAGTCTAGTGTATTTTTTCAAATATTAATTTTGGGAGATTCTTTAAGATTTTATAAGATTAAATGAGAACCCACAAAAAAAGATTCAAGAAAATATTCTAGAAACCCCAGAAAATATTAGACGGTTTCGGAATATTTTAAAAGATTTGATTATGGAACATTTTAGAAGACATTGAATGAGTCCGGAAGATTTAGAATCAGTCTAGAATATGTATTTTAGAAATTTTTTTAAAATTTCAGAAAAGTTTAGAAGTTTCTAGAAAATTGAATCTCTAAGGTTTTAATATAGTAGCACGCGTTTTTGAATAAGTTTCTATTTATTACAATTCTTGAAAAAATATTCTGAACTTGAACTTTGAATAAAAAGAGGGGGGAAAAGGGCAATATTCTCAAAAATAGGGATTTTAGGGAATCTTGAGAAAAATAGCGGGGGAATACGGAAATGTCTGTGATATGGTTATTTTCCTCGATTTTATAAACCTATTTTACAAATTTGAGATTTGTTAAGGAGTGAACATCCATAAGTACAAAGTGGATTTCCAACTAAACACGTGAGAAACAAAATAGAACTTTTTTTTTAGATGACTAAGAACTATTAATTTCTAATATTCCTTCTTTTTAGAAATTTGTAATATTTTTGTCCCTAATGAGCCGGAAAATGAATGTTAAAAAGCTTTCATTTCATGTATGGACCCCGTTTTGTGTTAATTTTTTTCATGGTTTCTGAGAAATAGATGTTTCTTGCTATCTTTTAACAGAACTGAACTGTTTCAAAGTTCTTACTCTTTGAAACCCCTGGTAGCAACTAAGTATAATACTGCAAAAGAAGGAAAACTATATAATTTATAATTCAACGCAAGTTCTGGGTACTGTAGATAAAAAAAAAATGGACGGAAAAAAGACTCAGCTGCCTTCGATCGACTACAAATTAGCGAGCGGTCGAGGCTTATTTCCACCTCGTTTCCGCCAACGGCGACAACGATGACTCTATCTCATTGAAGAGGGGTCGTTCACATCGGTCGATGCAACTAAGAAACAGCCTGTTGATACATTTTCTGTCATGCGTAACGTCCATCCTAACTTTTTATCGACTTTATCATTTAAAAAATAGAAAAAGAAACCAATTTTACTCTTAAAAAAATTCAGAGTTCAGGACACCAGAATCACAGTGTACAGGAAATTATAGGTCAAACAGTATATTTAATGTTAAAGATTTCCAATTTCAATATTCCATTCCCTCTCCAGGTTTTCGAGTCTCTGTAGCAAAACCCTATCAACCTTTAATTTAATTCGCAGATCTGAACGTTTCACTTACTAATAACAACATTAAAAAACTATTTCAAATTACTGATTGATTATCCGTATAATTCCGCAAAAGGCACAAGTCGTGCTTTATCGAAAACAAGTTTTTTCTATTTATAATTGTATTATATATCATAGATAGTAAAAGGTCAAAACGTCTAGATATAAGTTTACTTTTCTAATTTTGTATCTAACCATTTCAGATTATTCATTGTGTGTTCCTAGTCACTGTAAAACACTCAGCCCTAATGATCATAAAGCGCTGAGTAGCACAAGAATCAAAACAATTAGAACAATTGCCAAATTGTGAAGAAACAATAAAAAGCATGTTTCGTTAAAAATGAATGGTATCAGATGAATGGTGGCACTATTCACATTCGAATAGTCTTCTTTTTCACTTTACTGGTCGACAAAAGTCTCATCTGCACATCGTTCCGTTGATTACGTAACGCATTCGGTAGACGTAGAGGTACCTGTTGCGCAATAGAATTTTCTTCGTTCTTGGCTTTAGAGGTTAGATAATTAATAACGACAAAGTCCAAGGATGCACTGAACACAACTCTATCAGGAAGATAAAAAGCCTGTCATTTTGTGAGGCGCAAGTAAACAATACACTGGTTCAAAGAGTGCAAATCTTGTGCGGAATTGGAAATGAGTTGGAGACACCATCAGGAAAATTTTCGAAATGGTCCCGGCGAAATTCGAGATAACGAGGGTTGCCGAGGATAAATGCAGGGTCGCGATTTTGGCTGGACAGAGGATTTTCAAGGGGGCGTATCACAGGGTGGAATCGCTTTACATCGTTAGTTGTGAACGAACGAAACGAACGAGCCAGGCCCATAAAGTACGTATCGCATTAGCGTGTTAACGCCAATGCGTTAGCCGCTCGGTTGGCGTTGAATGGCGACCTGGGATAAACGAGGATAAAATGACGAGGCTGGAATTGTCTCGATTGAAAAACAACACTTCGATCGTGTTACCTCAATGTAGCTATATGTGTTATACGCGTTGCGGACAATAACCAAATCATACACGTGCTCATGAGCTATCGAGTATTTTAGTAGTAGTAAGCAGATTACGAGTTTGGCAAAAATCTCAAAATTCTCAGCAGAAAAAGTCACTTTCTTGGATGGTTTTACGTATTTCTGGATTAGAAATTCCGGACAGCTTTGGCGAATTTGCATCAAATGATCTTTAAAGTTCGGGCGTTGCTCACCTGTCTAGTTGTTTTAAAAGAAAACAAAATTGGTGTAAACACGGAGTCACGAAAGGTGGTTCTGTTAAATTTAATAATGGATTCACTCACTATGATGATGTCGAGATTGTTGGTAAGGTGATCCGGTAACACACGTTTGCTCACTTCCTCTTCCGGCATCCCGTCGAATCTATCGTGCTTCTTCCTCTCCTTATACGTCTTGGCTCTCTTTTTAGCTTCTGCTAGTTCCGCTCTAAAGTACGAGAAAGAGAAGTTGCTTAATAATGGTGCCAAATAACTACTTAATCAAACTTTTAAATATTAATAGAATAGAAATTAATAGAAAAATTATATAGAATTTATGTAGAATGCATTCTGTAGAATCCTCACAAGAATTCGACAATACAGAAATTCTATAGAAATTGGATTAGAATTCTTGTGAAGTCTATAGAAATTTGAGTAGAATTTTTGTGAAGATTCTATAGAATGAATTCTACGTAAATTCTATAGAATATTTCCACCTGTGCGTCAAAGAGTTAAAGAGATAGTCTGAGTTTTTTGGAATTGACTTGGCTCTCTTTTTAGCTTCGACTAGTTCCGCTCTAAAGTACGAGAAAGAGAAGTTGCTTAACAATGGTGCCAAATAACTACTTAATCAAACTTTTAAATATTAATAGAATTCAATAAAAATGAAAATAAATTGGAGAAAAATTTTCTAGACTAAGATCATGATTCAGAAAACTTGGATACCAGACTCTGATTTTTTCTTACTCGAAAAACTTTAACTTTGAATTTTATGAAGCAACGAAGCACATATTTCTGAAAGAAAATTTCCTTACTTTTTCCGAATTCCCGGAAATTTAAATAGTTTGAATATAGCTCTTTATTCAGGGTTGCTGCAAAATCCAAACTTCAAAATTCCCTGACTTTTCCCTCGCCAATTTTTCAATTTCCCTGGCCGTTATTTGCCGTTATGATTATAATTATATAATACAGGGATCAGGATCACAGTGGATCAATAGTTCAATTTTAGGGAAAATAGAAGATTTCTGTTTCAAAAAAGGGGATTTTAAAAAAAGGGGAAGTATTTTTCTTTTAAAAATACCATTCTCCAGAATCTTAAAAAATACTCAAAAATCTTAAATTCCTGTTTAGAATCTAATAAAACACTTAAATTTTTAACTTTCAGAATCTTTGGAATGTAGAATATTAAAGAATTCTTTAAGATTGTATAAGATTATTATAGGAGAATCCAGAAGATTCTAAAAGATTGTGGAAGAATACAGAAGAATCGAAGTGATTGTAGATTTTAAAACAGTCTAGAATATTTTAGAGAATTTTTTCAGATTTCAGATACGTTTTGAAGATTCTAAAGAATTTGAGAGAATTTTGGTAATCTTTTGTAGACTTTGGAGGGTTCTAAAAGATTCTGTAGAAAATTCTGAAAGGTTACGAAAATTTTAGAAGATTCTGGAAGAGTCTAGAATATTTTGTAGAATATTGAAAAATATTGAGATATTAGTATATAAGATTATTGTAGGAGATCCCAGAAGATTCTAGAACAGTCTCAAATATTTTTGGAGAATTTTTAAGCATTTCAAATTTATTTTAAAGATCCTGGAGGATTTTAAGAGATTTTAGGAGACTTTCACAAATTTTGAAAATTTGGAAATTATGGGAAATTTAAGAAAACATTAAAAGAGTTTTTGAATGTCACAAGTTTCTTTTTCTCATAATTCTTGGAAAATAATTCGGAACTTTTAATATAAAAAGAGAAGGGGGGGGGGGGGTGAAACTCTAAAAAAGTTATTTTAGGAGTTTTGGAGAATAATATGGGAAATTAGGGAAAAAGGGGAATAAGGGACTGTCTGATTAATATTATAATTATATACTGATAATTGTTAAATTATAATTTTAACTATTAAGATATAATTATAAGTTGTTGAATAAAAAAAAATGCCCTGACTCTTTGAAGGTTTTCCCTGACTTTCCAAAATTCCCTGACCTGTAGCAACCTTAAAAAATGTAAAATAAATTGGAGGAAAAATTTTCTAGACTAAGATCATGGTTCAGAAAAATTTGGATACCAGACACTGATTTTCCCTGACTCAAAAAATTTTAACTTTGAATTTTATGAAGCAAGGAAGCTCATATTTCTAAAAAAATGTCCTTACTTTTTCCAAATTTCCGAAGATTTAAATAGCTTTAGTATAATTTTTTTTAAATCGCAACTTTGGTGCAATTTACAATAAATATTCTTTTTTTCGGTCCCAATTGTAAAAAAATTAGAGATACGACACCTAATCTAGGTAGCGTAATCAAATTTTAATGGTGTCAAGATTTAAGTCTGATAGATAAGAAGAAAACTTAGTGTATGATATTCTTGTTAAAAATTGTTAGATGCACGAGACACTTCTAGGGAAATTTGACCCACTGACATAATCTCAAACTAAAAAAGAAAAGATAAAGAAAACAATAATTAATTTTGATGAATTTTGAAAGAGAGATTAATGAATCTCTTTGAAAAAAAATAGTTTGGGTTATAATTATTTATTTAACCTTAGTTATAGAACGTTTTGTGTTTTTATTTTCAGTCAACTGCAAATCTTAATTTCAAAATCCATTTTAATAATTTTTGCATTTTCCAAAGTAACTCAATTTCCATGAATTGTACATAAAATTCTCAGTAAAAATAAAAAAAATGTCCGACTATGTTTCAAGGTTCAAGAAATGCAAACTATCATTTAATGTTTGCTACAAATTTTTTAATTATTATTTTTGTTTTTTTAAAAAAATATTTCCGGCAAATAATAATTTATGTATTAGAAAAAGTTGCAGAAGATCTTTAGAGAACTTTAAAAGAAGTCACTATATGGGCATATCCACGGAAAGTGTCATTTTTCTGTCACCGTGATTTTATAGGTAAACCTACACATAAAATGTAAG
>JBAGKK010489723.1:0-15943 GCA_037177015.1 Euceroptres primus
GAGATGTCATGCGAGCGCAGCCAAAATAGATATTACGCAGCAAAGAAATTTCAAAGAATCGAAGCGTCGATTCTTAGTATGAAGGATCGATTCAGTCAAAAGATCGAAGATAAAGAATCGATTCAAAAGATCGATTAATCGGACCCTTTGTATCGATCTCAGCAGAATCGAATCGAGATTGATCATCCCTAACTCAAACTCTAATAAATAATGGGCATTATTTGGAAGTATAATTTCTCCAAATTTCTTGGCCCTAGGTCAAGTCGTTTACGAGTTATCATTAAAAAGACATTGTTGACGCACGCGCGCGCGCACACACACCTATAGACATTTTTTAAAACTTCATTTTCGGGTTCCTGGGGTCGAATTAGGTGTAAAAATGTCAAAAAATTGAAGCAAAAATTTTCATCGTTACAAAGCTTTCTTTATGAGAAAGTAAAATCGAATAAATTGAAAATTGTATGAATAAAATTATTTTATTGTTTTAGGTCTAAGAAAAACATATTAGTATTATCACAATTAGAGAGGCTAGAAATAAAATTCCATGATTTGGGTCCTGAGAAAAAATTTAGCGAATGCTGGGGAAAAAACAATGACTTATGTTTTTTGTCTTATAAAATAGAAGAGGAAGTGAACAAATTTGAAGTGAAGCTGAAAAAGATGGACTTTAGGAGAAAATTGGTGTGTAATGTACATAGTTTGAATTCAACCTTTTTTGAAGTACGTTCTTCACATCATTTTTATCTGTATATTGACAGATTTTTCATTTGTACATATGGGCATTTGAAATTTTAAGTTCAATGTTAATAACATTAATTTGTGCAACAGAAGGTGTCCATGAAGTGGGTAAATGCTTTAAACAGCCCTTGTAGAAGAAAATAATTGAATCCGTTTCATCCCGATTGAAAAATTAATCGGTCTGAATCGGTGGCAATGGCAGTAGCATTTCTTCATCAGTGCCAACCGGGCTAATCAAAGAAGTCATCATTCAATTGGTCCCAATCGGGTTGTAATCGGGTGCTTTAATGTCGGAACTTGTAAAAAATGACGCTTAAGGAAATCCTAATCTCCATAAAATGTTTTGTTGCGTGGCATCTACTTACAAGTAAAGTTTATTTCATTTGAATGTTAATAAACAAAACAAATTTTGTGCCAATAATAAGAGATAAAAAACTTTAGGAATCCCAAATTATCTTGAAGCCAAGTTTGAAGAGCTTTGAAAATGTGTTCCTACAGCCGTAGTATTATAATGTGTGCGGTTTATGTTCTGTGCCAAATAAGTGTATGTATGTATGTATGTATGTATGTATGTATGTATGTATCTTTATTGCCTCTAAGAATACAAGATTCTGTGGCAAGGAAAGCCACTATTACAAATGTCAGTAAAAATAGATAACTTACAAAATTATAGAAAAAGTTAAAATAACGTATGCACGTTAGGTTATACTGGTTGAGTTCAGGCAGTGCACTATTCGAATAATGAAAAAGCTCTGATTTTTAAACATGTACTTATAAAGTTGTAGATTGAGTGGAGCATCCCAGGATTTATGTTTGACAATAATAAAATAAGATTGTTCTCGTTGATCATATCAATGTTACGCAAGTAATGATTTCTAATGGGCGAGAGATTGGACATTTAGTGAGGATTTGTAAAAGATCTTCATTTTCTCTTAGATTACATAACTGGCAAATCTGTTGCGGATCAATTACTGTAGTTCCATCTTCAGAGGTCAGCTTAATGATGAACCTGGAGGAGGTTCGTAATTGAGCGAGAATACGTTTAAAAATGAAAGGAGCTTTGAATAGCAGATATTGCTGGGGTAGTGCCTTATTGTGTAAGATTTTACTGTATATAAAACTAAAATTGCTGTTCTCCAATCTTAGCAGATCCTGCGAGTGAAAAAAGTCGCGATATCTATCGGTTATACTAACGATTTGACTTAAAAGATGGGAACCATTGAGGTCCAGTAAATTGAGACTAATACCCGCTCCTTCCAGACATCTAATAAGTTGACCTGGTCAATTATATTTAAAATTTGTGTTGCTTGCGGTTTGGGCAAGTTGTAGCATACATAGTTTAGGATAGCGCGAGTCTTCCATATCAAAACTCCTTGATGCCCAATTCAGCGCCATTTTTAGGATTTGTTATGACACGCAGGGTAGACCCAATTCCAATCTAACAACAAAGTCAGGCGTATTTCTGGGTAGGCGCAGAAGATTTTTGAAAAAAACGGACTTGTGCTTTTTCGTAGACATCTAAGTAATTTAATCCAATTATGTGGGCCGCATACAATATTGAACTCTTTATAATCGAGTTATGAATTTTAATAATGGAAGACCGTGAGGAGCACTTAGTCCTAGTTAGAATATTGAAAATTGAAGCTGAGGCTGAGTTGGCTCTGCTCACTGCTGCATGTGCAGCTAAATTGAAAACACCTGGTCTAGAAAAAATCTTACCTAGGTAATCAAAACAAGGAACGAACTCCAAAGGGATACCATCGTATTTCAGGCCTAAGAGCTTCTCGCCGATTCGAACTTTTTTGAATATAGTGTATTTAGTTTTGTTGTTATTAACTCTGAGTTTGTTTATAGTACAGTACTCCCGCAGGGCATTGAGTTTTCTTATTGCATCTATTTTTGATTTTGCAAAAATAATTAAATCATCCGCGTTAATCAATAATAGAATATCAGTGTCACCCCTAATTCTGAGTCCTACAAGACCTTTTTGCCTAAAAAAAATCTCGATATCTGAGATTAGGAGATTAAACATGATTGGGCTCAAAATCTCTCCTTGAAGGACTCCTTCCGTGACTGGCAATTCCTCCGAGATCTCGTCCCCTACTTTAACACAAGTTGAGGCTCTCTCATACAGACTTTTTAAGATTCTAATTATTTTTTAGCTGACCCCAATATCAAAAAGTTTTGACCAGATGTGAGAGTGATTAATTGATGGAAAGGCCCTTGAGAAATCCACCACAATAGCATAGAAATGTCTATCCTTTTTTTGTAAGTAAATTTGAGAAACAGAGGCCAAAGTGAAAATATTATCCATACAGCCCCTACCTCGGCGGAAACCTGATTGGGATTCTGGAACAATGTTTCAGACGGAAAAAGTTTTCCCAAGCCTTTGTAGAGAGGATTGTAGATTTTATTTTAAAACCTCTGAATCTGTTAACAGTTTCCCAGAAGGTCTTGCTATCATTAACTCTCTCAAGGCCCACAAGAATACTGGACTCGAAACTCGCTTTTTTAGTAGCTACCAATGATTGATACGATTTTTTCGCTTGAATATAAGCCAACTTAGCCTCCTCCGAGAAATTTGCCCGACTGGCTTCTTTCAGCGCATTAGAAAGATATACTTTGCTTTGGCGGCAGTCAAAATCAAACCAAGGTTTGTCCTGATTAAATTTCTTACAATCATTTTTTTTCACCAAACACATATCTGCTTTTTGGGCGCTCTCGATAATAGCCTCGTTAAGGTTTGAATTAAGACAGTCTATACTCATATTCTGGAAGTTAACCTCTAGTCTGTGCGAGAAGTACAATTCGTTTGAGAAAGTCTCTTGTTTGTCATCGATCCATCTTAGCCAGGTCGATATTTTGTTTTTGTTTACATTCGGCGTACTTGGGTGCCCAGCTGAGAAAGGAGAGTAACAAGAGGAGACCAAGATCGGAAAATGATCGGAGTGTCAAATAAGTGATAAAAGTGTTTTATATGATAAAATATTTATTATGATTAAAGACAGATATTTATTTATTATTAGTGTCTCAGTTTCTTATTTTAAAAATGAAATTAGTCATATTTTTATTGATCTTTCTACACTTTATTTACAAATGATTCCATTGCTTACATAACCTATAATTTCTAAAACGAACCACTGCCAATTAAATCTGATTGACACCGATTAAGCTAGCCGTTCGGGCTTTCGATTGAAACCCATTTCAGAAACATCATTCATTTCGATTGAAAAGATTCTTCAATCGAAATGAATCAGATTCAATTATTTTCTTCTACAAGGGATATAATATTTTTTAGAAAGTGCTGATAAAACTCATCCGGTGAAAAGTATTCGCCTATAGCTGATTTCTTTTTTAGTCCACCTGTCCATGTGAACTTTTCGCCGGTTAAGTTTTATCAGTTAAAAAAAAAATACGTTAAACTTAAAAAATACTATTTTAAAAATACACTACCGGCCAGAATTGTACGTCCACGTGTTTTTCGATTATTGCTTAAGTTCTCTTAATTTTAATAGTATAGGAGATACAATTTTTCCTCTTAAATAGATCCTGTCGAACTAATAAGAACTATCAAAATTCTGTGCAAAATCCGCTGAGGAAAGTCATTTTCTTCAAAATATGCATGAAATACGCTGGTTTTCGAGCCTGTGAAGCGGGCTGGACACTGCTGTTTTCAGACCAGTGAAAAAACTGAGAAAAAACTCTCGAAACACGAGAAAAAAACTCGTAAAAGTGGAAAAAACTCGTAACAAGGGGGAAAAAACTCCGAAAGTGCTACCCTCTAGCGGCGGATCATTATGTTATCAAATGTGTTATCACGGCTTCGCCGTGATAACACATTTGAAATTTCACTTTGTGAAATTTACTATTCCGAATTCAGTATAAATATTGATTTCCCACCGATTAAAAAAACAATATACGGGACAAAGTCGATACTGAGTAAAAACGTTGTCAAGAAAACTGCCTTGAAACTCAGTTTAAACCATAACGTAACACAACTTTTCAGAGCTCAAGTTTCTAGAGAGACTGAACTAAACTAGTTTAATTGCAGTGAGTGTTATACTAATCATCCCTTCTTTCTTCCTGAGTTTATCTCTACTATTTTCTTTCCTTAACCAATAAGATTTGCCTCCTAAAATACACTTCAATCAGCCTTAACTAAGGTTTTAGTCTACGCCCCTTCGAAATACTTCCAACTGTGAATCATTTTCGACTTATTAATGAGTTGTCGAGTTACAACTCACAAGAGTGTGATTTAAAGACAGTTTTCTCGAGAATATAATCATTTTATTTGAGATAATTAAAAACCGTTTTAGTTCTTTAAATTTGAGTTTTATATTTTCTTAACTTTTCGAGTGTTCAAAAATTAGATAAAATTTAGATTTTTAAAAGTGTGTAGTCATAATAAATAATATTTAATAATTATTCGATTTGTTTTAAATAAATGTGAAATTTCCTATGATCCATAAATTGATTTAAACTTGACAGTCTCTTGGTTATACACGGAAAAAATAAGTCAACGAAATTTTACCTGACTAGTCAACCACTTTAGGATAGGGCAGAATTTTTTTTAAATGTGGTATAACTTTTAGTAAAGAGTGATAGACGTTGTCGAAATAATGAAGAAAATTCATCGAATTATTGAAAAACAGTATAGGAACAACAGTTTGACAATTTTTATTAAACAGTTTTCGACGAAGTTTTAGAAACTCGTCCAATTTTTGTAATAAAATCATCTGGACTTTAAAACATTTCGAATACATAATTTCCTAAACATAGGCGCGAATAACTGGGGTACGAGTTGCCGAAGAATTCGTTGTCTATCTTCCAGACTCTAGAATCACGAGATGTACAGTTGTCACTGTTCATTTCATAGTTGAGTTAGTGACGTTAGTGTGAAGAGGTATTGAAGGAAGCAAAAAATAGAAGTTCAGAAATAAATAAATTAAATTAAAATTAAATTTCATGAAATTTATTATATATTATATTATATTGCATATTTTTCATAATTATATTTTATTTCATATAAAATAAATGCAAAAAATAAAAATCTCAAATTTGATAATCCACCTAATATTAAATATTTGTGAATGAAATGGGCCATAGATATTTCTCACTCGACCCTACATTTTTCAGAGGTGGAACATGTGCAGAAGTAATTTATAACAATTTTTTCCTTAAACTTTCCTACACAGTCTACGAAAGTTTCGTTGACAGTCAACAAGAGATTCTTTGACTGACTGCGAAACTTTAATTCGTGAGTGTTATACAGGTTCTGTTCCTCTGCCTTCAGATTTTCGTTGACAATCTTTTAGAAATATTATAATTGTTCTTCATTTTTTAATAAATGATTCACGATATTATAGATTTTCTTGATTCCAATTTTTCAATAACTTTCGGACCTATTCTAAAGAGGTAGACGCAGTCTGTTAAAATTTCACTGACTTATTTTTTCCGTGTGCATGACATTCAACAAATCTTTGAATTTAAATTTTTCATTTAGTATTTACTGTTGGTTTAGTAGAGAGCACAGAAATTCGTTTACGATTCCACAGCCGTCGGTTAGTCGGCGTGACCTTGCCTTCCTGCGCCCGTTTCAGTCAGCTGACGCATAGTCCAAAAATTTGTTTGGTCAATCGTAATACGTTATAAGAGCAACACTTTTGGAGCCTTTTCCCTGTCACTAGCTTTTTCTTGTAACGAAAATTATTTTTCCAGTTCTTTTCTCCGGTCGAAAAACAGCAATCTCTGGCTCACTTCACATACACTGGAAAATCCACGTATTTCGTGCCTATTGAAGAAAATATCGTATGCACCACGGGAGGAAGGCATTTTTTACCTACGTCCCTCCCTTGATACATAATATACTATTGTCAAATCTGGATCAGGATATTGCAAAAATATTACCAATTTCAATATTTTCTTAAATTACAAATAACTTTTTAAATATCGAACATTTTCCCTTGCAATTTGTAAATAGTTCAAGCTGGAATTAAAAATTTGGAGAAATTTAAATATTTTTCTACTGAGAAATATATTTTAGTAAAAAATATATGACATAAGACATAAGTCATTATGATGTGTCTATGAAAGTTACTTAAAACACTAATTCAGTTTATTTTTATCATTATTTTCCTGCAGATGAGACGTCTTTAAATTTTTGCAACTTTTTCATTCTAAGTTTACCTTCTTCCAAAATGCAAGCAAAAATTTGTACAAAACTATGCTAATAAATTGGTACGATTCTATAGAAATCTTTAAAATGAACTATAGAAAATTAAAAAATGTTTATTATTTAAAAAGTTACTTAAGATTTAAGAAAATATAAAAATTTGCACTATTTTTGCAATATTATGTTGCAGAATTTATTAAATGACTTTATCCTGAGCTCGTTTGTACCGAATTTTGATAGCTTTCAAGTTATTTAAAAAATAATTTGCAATTTTATTACATTTTTCAGAAAAATGAAATTTTTATTGTCAGAGAATACTTCTGAATATCCTTATACTGTGAAGAGTAATAATAAATGAAGAACAACCTCTGACGTAGAGGAAGCGAATCGCTCCTGGTTGAAGTGCGCAGAACAACGTCGTTTGAGAGAATAGTTAGTATTTTTTGACCATATACTATTTTCGTGTTTCAAATCTTATTCTTTATAATAGATAAATAGGTTCTTAATTTTCATTTTATGAATATTTTGTGGACTAAAAATCAGGAAACGGACAGCAAATTTTGCTTCTTCTTTATATCGATTTTGTCAGAGATAATGTGTTTCAAAGAAATATGTAGTGTTTTCTGTCATCTCTTTTGAGCAAATAAATTGATTTCACTGTCCGACATGATTTTTGTCCTTTAAAGAACTCTAGGTAATTCTTATAGGATTTTTCCCGTAGATTACGAATCCCTTGACAAAATGAAAGCTTGAACCTTATACATACTTTAAAAATATTATACTGGAAACTGAAGGAAAGTAATGTAGAGCAGTTGGGGACAGCTTTTTCGACCAGCATGCTCCAATCGTGGTGCCCATTTTGCTCGAATAGCATGGCTGGAACGTGTTGGACAAAAAAACTGTTCCTATTGGCCGGACGTTACTTTCCTTCAGTTTTCGGTAAAATAGCTTTAAAATATAAGGTTCAAGCTTTCATTTAAGCCAATGAGAAAGATTCTAGCACGTCTCATTAATATTTGATGAGCTTCCAAAAAGTTCCAAAAACGCGTTTTTTGACCATTTGACCCCAGCTTTAAAAAAACTCGATGTGCTTGAGCATTTTTTGCAAAGGATTCGTAATCTACGGGAAAAATCCTATAAGAGTCACCCAGAGTTCATTAAAGGTCAGAAAAAAATTCGAAAAATGTCGGACAGTGTTTTCATTATTTTTGGTATCAGCGCATTTTAAAAAACTCTTGATATAAAAATGTGTTTCTCAAACTTAAAAACAAATTGTAAATTCTTTTTACGTTATTCTAACTAATTGTGCATGTCCCTCCTTCTTGTAGGAAGAACAACATCACACTTTTGAAGATGCATTGTCCAGTGAGAAGTTGACGGATGAAGACGAAACAAGCAAAAGTTTTTGATGTTCTCCAAATTAATTTTGTTCTTAATAATACGAGTGCAAATAAGTTGAACGTATTAAATAAGTTATCAAAGAAACTGCATAAAGCGTAAATTGTAGGTTTACGAAATACAGAAATAAAACCCTTTAATTTTCAATATAACCTTATTCTTCATTTTTATTAACGTTTTCATATGATACTGCTTATGACGACGTTACGATCTTCCTCGTGACGTTGGACATGTAGGGCATTTTAACGGATGGCAAAAGTTACTGTGACTAACTGTACTTAGGAATATGGATAATTGTCCATATAAAGGGTATTTTTGCAAAAAATAACTTTTTTCTCTGAGAAGTTTGTTTAAGTGTCAATCTCTCCAAAAGCACACTTCTGCACGTTCACATGTTACGTACAGATCTATTTGTTATGAACAAATAAATTTTAAAGTCAAACAAAATTGTACAAGAAAAAGATTAAATGCTGCAAAAAGTTCCTTTCTTTAATTTATGTAATGACTGTGTACGTGGAGGCTCCAAACTGCCAAGATTCGAATTTGAAATGCGAATCTTGTTTATAATTTTGGGATTGTTTCTCTCACCCTTCGGACTGAAGGGGTTGTCTTCTATTGCTGCCTTTTCTGCCACCAGAAGCGAAAATGTGAACAAAAGGAGAGGGAAATCCAAATAATTACCGACAAGCTGATTTTGAGTTCAAAGTCCCCAGATAGTTTACAAGTTTATTCTACTATTTTATATAAGGAATTATGGTCCTAGCGTCAATTCCTCTGGACAGGGCGATGACTTGAATTTGTTCGTTGTCAAGTTGACAATTCTAGTCCTTTTCACGACACACACTTGCGACACGACACCTTGCTTCTACGTTCACTATTAGTTTTACGGAGAAAATAAATAGTTGGCTTTCAACCAGAGAATAATCGAAAGTATAGGGATCGATCGATATTCTCTCTATTAATTTTCTCAATAACCCTAATTTGATGTTTTGATAATTTAACACCACCGTTTTGAGATTCGGTGCTATTAATTTATCGAGATCTCTCTCTGGAATTTTGTCCGGATCCGAAATAATATTTTATTTAATTACTTCCCCGGTCGACTCTGTTCGGCTAAGAGAATTGTAGATTTTTTGTCCACTCAGCGCGACCAGTAAGGGACTTCCTTTGCTATTCCAAGTCTGGTCGTTACCAAGACCCACGGAAGACTGAGAATTTGATTTTGCCCTACTCGCCCTCGTCGGTTCCTCGCGAGGTCAAGCGTGGTAGGGCTTTTTGTTTATGCAGGAAATTGGTATTGGCTAGAGATGAATTAGTAGGGATAATTAGGATTCTCATACGTGTGTCTGTCAAATTGCTGTCAGCATTTGCGAAATTTGGCATCATTGCTGTCTTCACTGAGCTTGAGAATGTGTTTGCTCAGCGAATTGTTTTAAGTTCAGTGACCATTAATTTATAATGGCAATGATTTTGAACCAGAGTTTATTTTATTGGTACTGGTCTAGGTTTAATTAGTAGTATATTTAAACCTTATTAAACTTACTTAATAATGTTTAGACCTGTAGTTATTGATAATTTTTAGGAATATACGTAATTCGTAAAATATACGTATTTCCTTAAACAAGTTTGTTTTAGTTGAAAAAGCACGTGGTGTTTGACAGCTCCATAACGTATATGCTCCGTGGCTGAGATGGGGAGGGGAGGAAAGAAGCATGGCTAGACCTCGTGTTGGACAGCCGAGATGCGAGCGGTTATAGCAATCGGTTCATACATATTATTTCCGCGGTGCGTGTGAGTGGACGCAATGCATTGGAAATGGTAGAGTCAATGGTATGACGCTTCCATGTATGTGTAGCGAGAGGATGCAGAGTGCAAGCTCTCTCTCCCTCTCTGTTCTTCCTCCGAGCAGTTCATTATACGTTCTCTCATTCTCCCTCTCTTTCTTTCCTTATGCATCACATTATACGTTCTCTCATTCTTCCATTCCTTGCTTTCATCCCCTAAATTTCTAATAGCGATTGAGCGCCCTTGCGCTCTCGCACATATTTATTATTGTAATTACCGGATTTGCATACATATTTATTTCAGCAAATTGTATCCAAATTATTTTTGAAATATCTTCCTGAGTACCTGAAAGCATGTTAAGAGAGAGGATATAGAATTTCCTTGATCTCTTCTCCAGGATTTTTGAATTTATAATTCATTTTAAAATTTCGGAATTTAGAATAAAATAAAATCTTCTTAGTCCTCAAGGCCAGCTCGCTTGGATTCTTAACCCGAGGTAGCATATGCAGCGTCAGCAATTCTTGTGAGCGCTCAGATGGCGAGTGAGGCAAAGCGATCAGAATTTTCATGCATGTTTCTAAGCCTAGCTATATAAGTGTAGCCACTAATAGATTTAGGCAGTTGTACTGTTGCCCTTGTACTTATCTACTTGAATAAACGAATCACTGTACCTTTAGGTACAGTTCTTTTTTAAAAAGTCAAAATTAGTGTCCAGACCATTACATAATGTTATAATAACTATAATGTTTAGTTTATAGAACCCAAAACATCGTCCTTGCGTCGCTCGTAACACACAAACTTTTTACTGCTTATTTCTGTCAAGTTACTCAATTTTTTATATTTATCTTTTCCATATTATAGTATTATATGTACTTCAGTCAAATCACGAGAGGCGAAAAATAAAACTTTGAAATAGACTGAGAAATTCTTGCTAATAAGAATTTAAATTCTCCATTGCGTGAACTCTCCACTCTGTTCATTCAATATATTTAAATTATTTTTACAGCATTACTTGCTTGTTATTTTATTCTTAGTTTGATTTTTGTATAATGAACTAAAAATATTTCTATTTGACTTTCTGAGCATTAAATTAGTTTTACATAGCTAGGTAATGCTTTTAAATAGCATATTGTGTAAGGGGAGAAAGGCAACGATATCACACGAGTTGACATCGTTGCTTCTTCCCAAGCCAAGCATACAATTTTTCAACCGCAGGGTTGAAACTGCTACTTTCGCCCCGTTGTACAAGCATCGAAAGTCGAATTTTAGATGTCATTTTTTTTAGATGTTATGAAAAATAATTTAAATATACACTCAGAAAAATATTTGGTTGAGCCAATTAAATTTTGGTTGGTTCAACCATAGAATTTGCTTGTTATACGGACTATTAAAATTTTGGTTGACCCAACCAAAAGTTTTAGTTAATTTAAACAAAAAATGGTGTATTCAAAATTTGGTTGGTTCAACCAACATTTTTGTTTAAATCAACTGAACGATTTTGTTCCCAAAAATTTGACAAAATCATAAAGTCAAGAGCAAACCCTACTCGTTAAATCTAGACTAAGAACGTAAATAAATATTAAATAATTGCCGAGTAATCATAAAAAATATTTACTCGTGCATTAGAAGTTTTTAGGAATCCAAAACTATGATATTTGTCGATCGCGTTCAATTTTCATCATTCATTGTCTCGAATTTCATAGCATATACTCCCTGCAAGAGAGCGCCGTTTTGGATTTTAAATACCTAACCATGAATAATCTTAAAGCAAACAAATAAATTACTAAATAAAACAATAAATAAATAAAGGAAATGTATAGCAAAAATGCTTTAAATTTAAATTTAGGTATTTAAAATCCAGAACGGCGCTCTCTCTCTCTCTCTCTCTCTCTCTCGGTCTAGATTTAACCAGTAGGGTTTTCTCTTGATTTTATGATTTTGCCAAATTTTTGGGAACACTTTTCTAGATTTATCGAAGAGACTTGAACGCAAAATTTCAAAATGATAATTTTGCTGAAAAATCCTTTGGGGTTCAAGATAAATATTTTTCGACTCTTTTATTAAAATGATTCAGATATAACTGCATTCGATGCAAAATTCTCTAAACTTTCAAACGGTTCATGTTTGAAAGTTGTACCGTCAATTTCTGCACAGATGCTTCACTTTGAAGTGAAGCATGCTTTTTCAAATGTATCCAAACCTTCTGTCAGTAGTGTATTTCAAATTTTTATGTATTTCCTCGTGCGATCTGACTGAAGCATATTCAATACTATAATGTGGCGAAGATAATTTTTTTTAAATTAAATAATTCGACAATAAAAAGCAGTAAAAAGTTTTTGAAAGTGCAAAAGTGCGCTTTTTGAGAGAATGACCTTTAAATTCTTGTCTTTATGACACATTAGGTTTATTGGCATAAAGAAAAGTATTTGTAAAAGCATTCACGCTTAGAGCTTATTTGAAGGACTTGTGGAGCCTTTCAACGTCACGCATTATATATCCATTTTCTGTAATCAAGATTTATTATTCAATGGAGTAAGTCAGTAAATGTAATAAACGTTTCACACATGAGAAATATCAGGATAGAAAATAATTATCTAATACATAAAAGGCAAAAAACTTTTTTTTTCAAAATAAAAAACAAGTACCTATGATTTTTTTAAAATTAAATTTTTTGCATTTTTTATTAATTTTTTTTTTGTATCGTTGATACAATTATATTATTTGCTCATTTATTTTATTTATTTATCCTTAGAACCTTTGTTTTAATAACTTTTTTAGACGAGCTAAATTTTTTATCAGTTTGCTTTTACAAGCCAAAAGTACGGCTACAACGATAATGAAGCTTATATGATAATTGAAAATGAGATGAAAAGTTTTGCCAAAGTTTTAAAATAGAAGAAATTGAAAAACTCTTTGCAAATCGTTTCATCCCTTTCTACTTTAACCCTCTCAAGTTTGACTTTTTTTTTGCGAGGAGAAAAACTATTTTTTTTTGTGTATAATAACTATTTCAGGGACTAAAGAAACTCAAAATATCAACTCTTGAAAATCGAGTTTTTTTTTTACTATTTGGATTGTTTTCTCCAGAATTAATAAATAGTTTTTGCTTCTTAAGTTCCATAAAAGATCGAAAATTTATTACGCAAATAGATAAATATTTATTCATAACTTAATATGAACAAATAAAAAAGAAATTGATGAAAAACTACAAAAACATTACTACTAACTAAAGTTCCCTTCTGGTTCTCAAAAGGTTTTAAATTTTGATATATTATGGATTGAATTTTATTCAGAAATGTAACAGTTATTACGATGAGTTACGACGAAAATTGCGATTGTGACAAAGAAAGTTATGACAATTGAAAACAACACGAAAGGTGTTCCAAAGTTTTAAAATAGAATGAATTGAAAAACCTTTTGGCAAATTAAAAATTTTTAATTTTTCGTGAAACCTTCAAGCTATGAAAAGTGAGATGTTTTTTCTTCAATTTTACCACAAAACTGGTCCCATCGGAAAGTTATTTTAAGTGCGATAGCAATTTATGTATTGCTGATTTGACTTTACAACTTTAATTTTAATTAAAACAATAATTTTTCATTTCGAACTTAACAATTTTTTCCTTGTAGGCTATAATCTTGTTGGTGAATCAGTTATGTTCATCTGTTCAGCCAACTGAAACCACATTAATTAAAACAACTTCTAAGTTCTTGACAACTTTAATGAAAAATGGTGCTAATTTTCAAGATCGAACGCTAATTGTTTGTAAACGTTGGATTTTGGAAACTCTCGAATATTCAGAATCAACTTCGCAGGCTGATGTTCTTGTTGCTTTACAAAGTATTATTGCAACCAGCCCATTTAGTTGTATTAATCAAGTTAGTATCGTCTGCTATTTAGATTTATATTTTATATTATAAAACCGTAAAAGAATCTAAGTTCCAGATTGCAAATTGTTCAGGAGGGCGAAAATACCTTCTAACTTTCTTGGATTTGAAAATATTTTTTCGAAGAGTCCTCTCTATTCTACGTTGAACTCTGAAAAGGACGATGTTAAAAATAATTCATTGCTGAAAAAAAAATTTACAAAAAATCACATAAAGTAGAACAGTCTAAGTATTCAAAAAATCTCACAACAAATTTCTTAAAAGTAAAAATTTTAGAGATATGGGACTTAAATTTTTTGTTTTAAGCTTTTTTAGGTGGGGTTTCGTAGGCTTCGACGGAAAGCCTTATAACGACGGTTGGATGTCCATCCGTCCGTCATTTTTCGCTGTTGGCTCCTACAATCTTCCTAGAATATTCGAACAATGTCATATGTACTGAAAACGACGACACCCTATCTATTGGTAGGGTGCATGTCTCGGGAACTATTTGATTCATTTTAGCATTTAATGTAATTTGATGTAATCAAACGACTTATTCGATTGCCGTAGCTTCCGAAACCCTTCCTTGAGGGCCATAACTTTGGTTCTAATGCTTATGTATGTACATTAAAAAAGTTTCCGTATCGTAGGAATTACGAAAATTACTGGGAGACGATGCCCTTCTGTGGAAATATTTTTGCAGTTCAGGTCTCCATAGTCAAGAAATAAATTTTCAAGCTTTAAGTTGCTTGCAGGCAATAATAATTAATAGAGAAAAGAATGGAGCGACTGTATTAATTGACCATTTGCTAAAAATTAAGGAAGTATTAATGAGAATTATATCGTCATTATCTGCTGAAAATAATGGACACTACTACGAAAAGGTAAATAATTTGCAACATAATTTATTTCTAAGTCCCTAAGCAATTTGAACGATATCAGTTATGAGATATCAATTCGAAAAGAGTCTTCAATGTTTTCTACAATGATTTTGCAAACTTTGTTTGTTTGTTTCAGAGTATTTGCATCTGTGTTCGTATTTTACGAACCATCTCATCTGAGAAGATTATAGTGAATTCTGTAGAGAATATTGGTGAAATATTAGGAATAATACAAGCTTTTCTTTTTCATGGCATCAAAGATTATCCGTCGATGATGCCACAACAACTTCATCCAGCAGCTATGAATTTACCGGAAAGAATTCATACAATTTCTAGAACGAAAAGTTTAAAGAATCACAAAACAAAGCCTAGGAAACAATTACTTAAAAAATCAATATCTGATGTTACAAACAAAACTCTTACAGAATGTAAGGTAATCGCGAAAGTATCTAGTGATTCTGATACTTCAGATACAGAAGCGGCTAGTAGCATGATTCACCTGGAATCCAAAGTTCGATTAGAAACAGTACAATTATTTCACAATATTGTTCTGAACATTCCGAGTCGCGAGTTGTTCGGTTACTGGACGCAAATTGTTGCCAGTGGTTCACAAACCAATTCCCGAGTATTAACAAGACTTATTTTAAGAGAACCTTCCTATAAAGTACGGCAGATTGCATGGAGCACACTCTCTGAACTTCTCAAAGGAGCAAGAACTATTTTACTGCATGCTGAGGATGTAGAACATACGTCTTTCATTACTCTCTTTGCTATGGTGAGTTCTATGATAAAAGAATTTCATCAAACATTAGCAATATCCTTACATACAGAGCGAAACATTGCTGTTTTAACACATGCGCTCAAATGTGCGTCAGCTCTGGCAGAAAGTACACCATATCAACGGTTAAAACCTGGACTTGCTTCGACGCTAATCAAGAACTGCAGAACTCATATGTTACACAAAGGTACATAATAATATAATATGTAAACAAAATTTTTTTTAACTTAAATGAAGTGTTTGATTTCCATTTCGGCGAAATATACCCTTTCCTCTAAATAATAGAATTTGTTCATAAAATATTCAATATAGTTGTAGCGAAATCAT
>JBAGKK010489734.1:0-15940 GCA_037177015.1 Euceroptres primus
AATGATTTTTTTGCAGTAAAATTTTCGGAACGAGCAGCTGGCTCTATTTAAACGTGTCTAGGTGTATATTTTCTATATATTCACACACACACACACACACACACACACATATATATATATATATATATATATATATATATATATATATTTTGCCATAAGGGGGTGGGTGGGTGGGCGGAAACATAAGGGCTGAATTATTGTAATAAATCATAAATTACGTTCTAAACCGTGAAAATACTTTTATTTATTCTAAATGTATCGTTAAAGTATTTTATGTAAATGGAAATTATTTTTTTACGAATTATCACAAGGGTTTATATCATAAGGGGTGGTTCTTAAGGGTTGCAAAGTTATAATAAATTATAAATTATATTAAAATCTATGAAAAGCTTTTAATTTGTCAAAATGTATCACAGAAACATTTAAAGAGGGTAAACACTATTTTTTTTCTTAGGGGTGGATTTTAAGGGTTGAATTTTTGTAAAATGTCGTAAATTTCATTTTATAATATTAAACAATAATTATTCTGCATATTTAAGGATAATTTTAAGTTATAAAACTTTTAAATTCGTAATTTTGAAATTTTTCATCATAAGGGGTGGTTTCACCCCTTAAAAATAATTTGCACACATCAGTCATAGTTAGGGTTTGAACCAAAGGGCAAGAAGAGCTTAATTCCAAATTTTCATCAAAATCGGTCATATCGGAAAGAAAACAGAGATAAGACACGATTTGTTGCTCCAATGACTGGACTATAAATCAAACTTAACAGTGAAGTAAACGTTAAATTAAACTTATATTTAAAAAATATTTTTCACTCGTGACAAAAATCAAACAGAAATAGTTCACCCTGACTTGTTTACGTTTAGAGACACTCGCTTCAAGCCCAAGGCCATTGAGGCAACTCCCCAAGCCGGCCTTAAATCGGGCTTTCAGTGTATTTAACATTTTGTCCACTTTTCATAGTTATAAAGATAGTTGTAAGCAATAATCAATTGTTTAAATAATTATTTTTGTTAATTTGCATAATTATTACCTCACTAAGTGAAAAGTGGACAAAAAGTTAAATATTTCAGAAAAAAACGCAACTTTCTAGCATTACCATAGGAGAAGATAATTATAAATAATAATAATTTGTTTCAACAATTATGTTTGTTAAATTTCATTAATTATTAACTGACTCTAAGTGAAAAGTGGACGAAAAGTTGAATATTTCAGAAAAAAACCGCAACTTTCTAGCATTATTCAAAGAGAATATTATATAAAATAATAATAAATCGTTTAAACAATTATGTTTGTTAACTTGAATTAATTATCACCTCTCTCTAACTGAAAAGTGGACAAAAATGAAAATTTTTAGAAAAAACCGCAACTTTCTATCATTATTCTAAGAGAATGTTGTCATAAATAATAATAAATTGTTTTAACAATTATTTTTGTTAATTTTAATTGATTATTGCCTCGCTCTAACTAAAAAGCTGAAAAAGTGTTGAAAAATTCGGAAAAGACTGCGACTTTCTAACTATTCTAAGAGAAAATTGCTATACACATTAATAATTAGCGCCGAAAACTCGCAAAACCCAATTTTTCACTTATGGGTTTTTTTGAGACTCTATAATACAGACTTATGGGGGTAATATTTAAAAAGTAACTGTTGATTCATATTCTATGCCTAATTGTGAAGAGAAATGTTCAGTTTCAACTCGATTCACCTAATATTGACGATTCTGAATAAAATTTACAAAAACGTATAGATTTATTTATTTTTTTCAAATGCATTTGATTTTTTGTGAATTCGAACAACTTTGGGGGGTGAGAGCATGAAAATTCGAAAAAAAATATTTTGGATCACCCTAGTGGACATAAAGCACAAAGCAACGAAAAATGAGGAGTAATATTTCAGCATACACTCAAAACATGTATTTCAAATATTTTTCAAAGTTATGCTCTCTCCTATTTACGTACTCTTAACTCTGTTTTATGCTTACAAATTGTAAGCATTGTTAGTTTTCATTGTAAGTTACAATGAAAAAATGGCAGTTCATTTTCCTAATGAACGAATCATGTTGAGAAATATACATGAAAGTAATATCGTATAAAAGCTAGATACATTATTTAGCTTCAAACACTTTGGCTATTCCCTAGAAAACGTGTTTTAATTAATATTTTATGTTAATTAAACAGGTTTAGTATTCGTATTAAAATAAAGTTCGTATTATACGGTAAATGAAGCTGCTTTTGTTATTTGATACACTGCACGTGTAATCTCGTTTAATTATACAAAAACATGAAAACTTCATTAATTATCTCTATTATTTAATAATACATATTTGGCATATTTTCACAAGTCTCACATCAAAAATTCAAAGGAAAAAGAAGGACAAGTAACGAATTTATTTATTCAGTATAATATTTGATGAAAAAAATTGTAGTGGGCAAACGATCCCAATTAAAAATTATAATTATTTTAAATATTTTACGGCAGAAAAATACAGAAAACGATTGGTGTGAATTTTGTTGCATCTCATTTTGTTGAATCTCATTTCAAGTTAAAACAACTGAAATTTACTATGAATGGCAAAAAGGTGATTCGGTTTTTCTTTAAACCTCAGATTGTGTATTAATAACTCAAATAAGGGGACTAGTTTTATTCACGGCTTTCTACTCGCTTCCATCTCTCACCTTGCCGGATGGGTCAAACATACTGTTCATTCATCCCAAGGATTACGACGAGAGAATGCGCAATTACGCGTCAGCACAACCTGCTTACCTGCCTCGGTTTCATTCATTCACAAAATCGTTTGATGCGAAACGACTATTGCTCTGAGCAAAATGCGCCTTTATAAATTGCCGGCTTCCTCATTTAGTTGTTCACAGAAAACAAGAAATGAAACTGTGTGCATATTATTTTGAAACCAGACATCAAAGCTCCATTTTTATGTGAGTATTTTACTGGATTTTGAATGTTATCTTTGTGGAAATTCCGGGTTCCAGATTAGTTCCTTTCATAGAAAACGATTATAGAATTTATAGAAATCGCCTTCATGTTATATAATACAAGTTCTTATTAAGTCCAAACACTTTAAAAGCAGTAGTAAAACATTCAATTATTGAAATTGAAAAATACATTTAGCTGTATATATAAATAACCGGTTCTGGTCCAATGAAAATGATAAGACGCCTTCTTTTACGATTCTCGAAATGAAATGGATGACATGAAATTTATGTTTTATATTTACAACTCAATGTCCGCTTTTAGTTACATTTTCTTTTTTTGAATTCGAGGCAAAAGCAACCAATTTGCAAATTTAACGATACGATATAAGATTCCAATGCAAAGGTAAAGATACTGCACTTACTTTGATTTGATTCGAAGAACCTCATTAAAATGAAAATGCGACTCTTTGAACCATCCGCGAAGAAAAAAATCATATATAGCTATTTTATACACTATGACACATTAACAGCTTATTTTCAGATTATAAAAATAAGATTTAAAATAAGGTAACACTCAGAAAGAAAAATATTATTCATTTAACAAAATCATTTAGTTGACTGACTGCATTTGGTTAAAAAAATTGGATTATAATTATGTATTTTTAGATATAATTATTTAGTATAAACTATATAAATAATAAAATATATATTTTTAGGTATAATTATTTAGTTTTAATATATAATTATATATTTTTATATATAATTATAAATTTTAATATATAATTATATATTTTTATACATAATTATATATTTTTATACATAATTGTATAATTTTTATATAATATTCTTAAGGTCTGATATTTTCTCAAACTTCTCATATCTCATTTACCGCAAAAGAAGGTTTATTACGAAAGTTTTCCTTGAAATATTGAGTAAACTCTACTTAATTACACACTAATTCAGGAAAACTCGAGTTTCCAATCCATATGTACGCAGACCCGAACTCCTAATTAATTACCTGAATTCATCATTCTGAGCGCGCAAATCTACATGGTGAAAAATTAAAAATTTGAGTGATAATTGAAAGATTTAAGCGGAGATTGTAAAATCTTTGATTTGGTTATGTCCATACTAATCATGAATAGTGCAGTGAATATTTCTATTTTTGAAGTTTTTAAAACTTAAAAACACAGTACATCGTGGGACATTATTGTAATCTGCAGCGATATTATTTTAATCTGAAGTGTAAAATTATTCTATTGTCACAGTTCTTTTGTTCTTCTACACGGAAAAAAACTCGATGTCTTATTACATTTTTTGTTAGTTTAATCAAAAAATTTGATATTTGGATTTTTTGTTAGTTGAATTAAAAAAATTCAATAAAGCATGGCATTTTCTCCCGTGTATTTCCCATTTTGCTGCAGATTAAAATTGTACCCAGAGAGATTTTCGATGCACTGTTTATATGAAAAGCATTTGCCATTTATAATAAATCTCTGATGAATGAACTTCCAGGTGGTGGAATTTCTAGGCAAAAGGAATGGTTAGACGAAGAATGCAATTTTTAAAAATTAAAAGGCTAGCTATATATAATGTCGAACATGTTCGATTTATATGTAAATCATTTCATTGGCGTGATGGGGCTTTAAATTTTCTACATAGACGTACTTAGTGGCCGCCTACGATGTGTAGTGCTCCAGCGGAAGCATACGTAATTTATACAAAATATGTATAGATGCCTGCGTGAGACTGAAATACGATCTGCAATCAAAACTCGTGTACAGAGAGGTTGGTTTTACAATGAGTGGAAGTGCATGCATTCTAAGAAGATAAAAGTATCACCTTTTTCACATGTATACTTCTAACATCAGAAATTTTTAAACAGGCAATATCACGTTTAGAAATTGATATGCACGGTGAAAATAAAATAATTATTTGAAAGAAGGGAAAATATGTTTAGGAGATTAAACTGTTTAATGCGATTTTGCAAAACAAATACTGCCCAGTCGCAAAAAATATTAAGGAGATTATTAGTTAATGGTTGCAATGTACCTATCAATATCAGTTCTAGTGGTACGATGTTCGTTGGATTAATGCATGCAATCGGCTGTATTGAACATGAATGTTATATGTTCCCATCTCTCTGGAAATGTTCTTCATACCCTCGATTTTGCAAATACATGCTACTACACAGGCCACATGTTGGATATAGCCCTTATCAGTATAGTTTGAATGTATTCGTCTGTCCCAGAAGGGTCGTAATTTTAGGAAAAGATGGGTGGTAAATTTAAGCATCTGTGAATGGGTTTGTAATTTCTGTGCAACAGAATTCAAAATTAAAGAACGGAAAAAATGAGTAAAATTGATGTGGAACTGAAATCAATTCTTCTATTTTAATAGAAGTAATGTTTTTAAAAGAACGGAGTAATTTTTGTAAGTTCATTTTGTCTAGCTACGATCAAGGTGACCGAAAATTTTATTTTTTAAATTCCTTAACGTTTCCCTGACTTCCCAGGTGGAAAAATTATGCATAATTTAAGCATAATGAACTATGGGTAGTTACTATTGCCAAAAATTAGGCATAAATCATGCATATTCAATAAATCTGAAGGTATCAAAATATTGGAAACAGTTGAAAACTAGTTGTCATTTGTTTGCAACATTTTGTGCATAATTTATGCATAATTTTCTGCACAGTGACTACCCATAGTTCATTGTGCATAGATTATGCATAATTTTTCCACCTGGGTTTTCACTGACCAATTTTTCATTTGCCCTCACCCTTGATATTTTAAGTTCAGAATTTGAATCTTTTGCTTTTCTTAGTAATCCTTCCTTCATGTCTGGAATAAAGTAAAGTATACCTAAAATTCATCAAATTTACAATTTAAAATGGATTTTTGTACACTGAAAAAATGGCTTGTTGGACTAACTACTTTAGTAGTTGGAAAAACTACTTCAGTATTTACAAACTTGTACTAATTGATGTAACTATTCAAATTGTTGTTGCAACAAACTGAATGGTTACGCCTACTAAGAAAATAGTTGTACCAACTAATAAAGTAGTAGAGCCATATGTTACAAGCCAAAGTAGTTGGCCCCACTAACCATTTTTTTCAGTGTAAATGTTAATTTATTTATATTTCATCATACAGAAATTCCCTGACTTTTTATGTGCCTGAAGTTCAGAGAATTTAAATGAACGAAATTTTTATTTGATTTCATTTTAAACTCACATTTGTTATATAATATTAGTTTATTAAGAAATAAACTAATGAAATGATTAAAAAACTCATGATTTTTCTTTTTATTTTGTAGTTGGAACAATATTTCAAGATAAATTTGAGTTAAGAAAAAGACTTCGTACATATGAACGTTCAAAATTCAGGTACATGAATTTTTCAAGTTTTCTTTAAAAATCCCTGACTTTTTTATGATTTTCCCTGACTTTTCCCTAATTTTCAGGTTTTCCCTGACATACGACCACCCTGTACGGCGGACGATGTAAAATGATATTGTACTCAAGATTCCTATTACCGGCACTTACCGACCAGTGGAATATTCGATGGTTCTCTTCCAAGCTAAAAGGGTTCTTGATTTGACAAGGATTACCCAAAAAAATCAAATCAAAATTTTTAAAATCCTGTTATGCAAAAAAGTTGTCTTCGCATTTTCAAAATATGATTCTACATTCACGAACCTATTTTAATTTTAAAAATCCGATGAAATGTGTTTCTGGACACGATGACCAAAACTGAAATTCAAATCTAACTTCTTTTTTTATCTTCAGGCGTAATAGAGAAAAGGTGTATCCCAAAAATGCATCCAATTTCACTTTAAAAGACTGCAAAAAGGCTTTAGAATACTTGTAAATATAATCAGGGACAAGGGACACGATGACATTTTCAGATATTTGAAAGATTTTACGTGAATTTTAACAACAGACGGATAAATGTAAGCATAGGACATTGTAGAGTGGCTCGCTTGCCAAAAAATCCTTAGAGGAGAGTGCCCCGAACTGGATAGGTTCCCGACCTGAATAATACGTAAAAATGACTATATATTTGAATTAAACGAACTAGAGTAATTTTTATGAGTAAAATTATCAAAAAAGGATTGTGTCATAATACAGTTTACCATTTACTTGCTGTTATTAAATTAAAAAATTGAAAAATGTGTTTTCGACATGGAGATGTAACTTTTTACTTTGGATAATTTCGTCATTTTTATTGCAGTAGGGTTTTTTACAACTATTTCTTTTGTTCCCAGTATTCACGGAACTCTTGGTTTTAAAACTTTCCACAAAAACAGTTCTTTAATTAACACAAATAACGTAATTAATATGTTTTTATTGGTAGTGTCACTTTCCCCGATCTGGATAATCCGTAAAAGGTTAGATTTTTGACCTGAAGTAATTTTTTTGTTTTAGGTTATCAGCATTTCAGATTTATCAAATGCTGCCAACCAAAAAATAATAGTAAATAAGTTTAATGTTAATTTCAACCAGAATCTGTTAAGATATGCTAAATTGAATTAGTATTTAATATTTAATTTATAATTAGACTCTTTTGACACAAAATGCAATAATTTATTGATATTTATAAGGTATATTAAACAAATTACACTAAAAGTTATTCAAATGACCCGCGCATTTTGCCGACATAAAAGAACTAGCTATTTTAATAAATTTTTTCAACATTTGAAATTGGCAGTAGTGGCTGTCATTCTAATAGCAAATACGGCAGAGATTAAAGCTGGTGTATTTTTCACAATATAATTAAAAATATTACTTTTATCAAGACAAAAACGTTTAAAAGTAACAGCGCTGAAATGCTATTCAATGAGATCAGGTAAAATATTGATCAATTAACACTGTGAGTGATGTAAAACACGATTATCCGGATCGAGGTCCCGAACCCTCATCTGGATAAAAGTCTTGAATTTGGTACCGTAGAGTGCGGCTATTTGGTACAACTTTTACATACTTTTTGAGGTTTTTTTAACTTTACGCACAAGAAAATTTTTTTCAGCTTTTTCATTTTTACAGATAGAGGACTCAATTCTGAAGACAAATCAATCATTTCTAGATTTTTAAATTATTTTCTACTTACTAATTATCATTGTTGATAATACCTTTTTGATACCTTTTTGTACTGCCTATCTTCTAAATAGGTACAACTATTGTTTTTAATTTATTTACTATGTTATTTAATTTAATTCTTAATAGTATTTCAGTATTAAAAAATTGTTCTACATTTTTTCATATTGAAATACTATTAAAAATTATTATTTAACTATTTGAGAATACTTTCTGATTATAAAATGTGAAAAAAAAGTTTAATTAAGAAATTCAGATTAGTTTGAGATTTATCAAACAGAAAAAATGAAACTATTAAGAATCAACATTAATATTAACGAAATATATTTTTAGAAGTATCTATAATTTATTTAACATCCATCTAAGATTCTAAGGTCTTATATAATCATTTAATTTACTGGCTATCCCAAACTGAGCCATTTAACTGGTCTATAATCTATAAATAATTTAACTGATACAAATTTTCTCCTGGAAGCAAAAAAATTTGCTCTGTATTAAAATAATAATAATTACAGATAACTTTTTAGAGATAACATTTTCTCTTATAAAAGATGTTAAAATTTTCAAAATGCAGCATAAAAATTTAATTCTGCATCGATTGAGCTGCAAAATTGAAAATAATAGAAACTGAAGAGTGAGGTTAGGGCTCTGACAGGTATCCTCATATTTTATACACTTATATTTCGAAAACTATCAGTTATTGTGAAATATTATTTCAACTTAGTTTTTTTTAAAAGAAGTAATTAAAAAAGAAACAAATACTCGACTGCGCAAAACTGTATAATAAATGATCGTATGACCGATGATTTGAACTTGAAATTATTTTTAATTTCAAAGTTGGGTTACTTTATTCTGATGGACGATCGATGAACACATCTTGTTGTTGGTTTAACTTTCAACTATATTTTTGAATTTAGTTTCGGAGATGACGTCTTCCTTAACTTTTTTAATTTTAATGTTAACAAATACAAATTTCTGACTTTAGTTTTCATTTTTGAACACATAAAGGTTAAAGGAAACTCAAAAAAATTTCACTATATTTTTTACATTCATTTTGTGCGAGCCGTAACGTTTTAAAGATGACTATTCTTAAAAGACCCTGAAATTTGGGTACTTTTTAACCTTTCTCTGATCATCAAAATCTTCCACGGTTAGCTACGATTAAGTTCAATCCAAAGGTCCTGGTACTCCTGATTTTCTTTTTGATTTCATTGCGATTATTTTAAGGCCAGAAAGAAAAAAATCGGTAGACCAATTTTTGAAAAAAATCAATTTTAATTTTTTTTTATTTATACTTCAACTTTATTCCAGCGAAAGATACTTTAACGTTCTAATTTATTTATTTTTCGCGTCCTTGAACATGTGAAGACTACTTCGAAACCAAAACAAACCAAAATGATTCATCTATATTTGAAAAAAACCAAATTTATGATTTTTTTCGACAACAAATTGGGTTTTGAATAATTTAGAACTTTTTTGCGTAAAAGGGAAGTATTTTTTTATTTAAACTGCCTAAAATAAAAAGGAACTTTAATAACAATATTATTTTTTCTATAATCTGTTTAAATTAATATTACAACAAGTGAAGACTGTTCTACTCGGATAATACATGCAGAAATCGCTTAGCGCATTCCGGATGATTTTTGACAACCTTTGTAGTTATTCCACACGGTTTTGAAGTCGAAATAATGATTCTTTGCTTTCTCACTAAAAACACCAAATCTCATTTGCTTATTATCACAGAAAGTTTGAATGTGAAAAAAAACTGTGTAAATTTAGGAGTAACCGAAATGTTGAGGTCTAGGTAACTCTTTTTGAAATCAGCGATTTATAATCATTATACATAAATGGGAACTAGATTTGATCAAAGCAGGCAGCAACAACTGCTTTAAAGTCTTTCAACGCTTTAACACATTTCAAGCAGCCCAAAGTGGTTGCTGAGTTCAAAAAGAGTTATCTAGGTCCTAGACTTCAACATTTCGGTTACTTATAAAATTCACGCATTTTTTTCACATTCAAGATTTCTGTGAAGATAAGCAAATGGAATTTGGTGTTTTTAGTGAGAAAGCAAGGAATCATTTCATTTCGACTTGAAAGCTGTGTGGAATAAGTACAAGGTTGCCAAAAATCATCCAGACTACTCTAAGCGATTACTGCGTGCATTATGTAAATACACACAAGTCTTCAGTCTCTGTAATATTAATTTCAACTGATTATACAATAAATAATATTGTTATTGAAGCTCCTTTTTATTTTTGGCTATTTGAATAAAACAATACCCCTCTTTTTCAAAAAAATGTTCAGAATTATTGATAAACCAGTTTCTTTCGAGAAAAAAAATCATAAAAACGATTTTTTCAGAAATTGATCAAGCATTTTGCTTCGTTTTTGTTATGGAATAGTCTTTACATGTTCCAGAACGAGAAAAAAATAAAGCAGGATGTTAAAGTATCTTTCAGTGGGATAAAGTTGAGGTAAACATGAACAAAAAATTAAAATTGATTTTTCTCAAAAATGGTTTTTTTCTTAAAAACGGTTTTTTTCTTAAAAACGATTTTTCTTAAAAATTTTCTATTTCTTAAAAATTTTTCTTAAAAAACGATTTTTTTCTTTCTGGTTTTCAAATAATCTTAATACAACGTAATAATAATAATCGTAATAATAATCGTAGCAACGAAATCAAAAAGAAAATCAGGAGTGCCAGCACTTTTGGGTTGGACTCAATCGAGGCTAACCGTGCTTCCTAATTGATTGAAAAATTTTATCAAACATTCACAGCGCAGAGAACATCTTGCTCTTTTGAATGTGCTTTGTCTCATATTTTTCACATTTTTTCCGGATGAGATATTCTGCAAAAGATTTAGGGCTCTATATTTTATAGACAGATAGTAAAATGAAGAACTGTACCAAGTTTTACAATAATACAACCAGTAGTTTTAATAATATAATCCATGGACACCAAAGTGCCCTGTCTGTGGAGAATTACCCATATATAATCATTTAAAGGACAATATTGTCCTAGAAAATAAAGTACTGTCGAATTAAGGGTTAAAGCAACTCCAACCTAACATTCTGCGAATATGACGTACAAATACGCCTAAAGTCCAGAATATTACGAATTCAGGAAACCTCTAGTGAGGCCAGAGACAAAGCGGGAGGTTTGTTGTGCGGTGTAAGATTGGCTTCTGCGGATGATAGCCTCAGGCGTTATGGACAAGTTCTCTTCAGTGCAGCGTAATCCGTAATGGGTCCATGGTGAGGAGGTTTCTGGACAGGGAGGAAAGGTTGGAAGGGGGAGTAGAGGTGAGGTGGCCAGTGCCTGGGAGTACGTGAGGAGCGTGTGTAAAGGAGAGAGGGGAAAGTGGAGGGGGAGAAATAGAAAGAGTGGGAGGACCAGCAAGGGGTGAGGGACATAACGGACGGACGACCAAGGGACCAGCAATAGCATTTGCAGGTGCATTGCTGGTCGCTCGACGCTCGCGTGGCGAAAGACAAGGAGAGATGGTCCAATGACCTCGCGAGAGACGAGTGTCGACCGTCAGGAACCGGTTAACCCACACTTGGGCCCACTCGCCTGTCCCCTCTCTCACTCACTCTCATTCATGGCCCATTTGATTCTCCCCACTCTTGTTGATTCCTCCATTCTCTGTCCATTCACAAATCTTTTCCGTCTCCTTCTGTCTCTTCTAGGTTGTCTCAAAACGTGGCATAAGTTGCTTTAAATCGTTGATAATATTTCATTGGCTATGGGGTCTATTTCTTAAGATCTACTTAGTTGTAAAATAAACTTTAAGGATCGGCAAACGTCATATAGAGGATCAATGAAAAATACGACATGTCTTCCAACATGTCACAATTCAATAAGTTGCTTTAGACTTTATAGACTTTACGTTCTTATTTGATCCTTTAGTTGGGGTTTAGATTCACAGTTTCTGCTTTTTGTGTAAATTTTGTTTTTCCACTTTGTTTTTAGCTTCTTGCTTGTTCATAACAGACATGACAAAAACTAGTTGATTTTACGGAGAAAAAAGAATCTGTAAACTTATCAGAATAATCTGTCAAAATAGGGCAACAGATTTTTTCTGTTGGATAGACAGACATTTCTGTAGATTCTACAGACATTTTTGTTAAACTCTAGAAGTGTGCCTATGTTTTACTTGTCAAATTCTTTACCTCGTACTTTGTCGATTTATAACATGTGCAGTAGGGTTTTTAAAAAAATTTTTTTTTATTTTGGTCACCATTAGTCATTTTCTTGTGAAGTTTCTAATAAAAATGAACACGTATTTTTTTTTAATCGCTTAATATTAACACGTGGCGCCCGGCCCATGAATTTTCCCATAAGATTAACACGGAGAAAAAGACAAATCTTTGTAAATTTTTTTAAAAACGTGAAAATATATAATTAACCATAGGCAATACTTTAGTCATCTGATTGAAACCCTTCAAAGAATATGAATCTACCGTTCATTTTTCATTTCAACTCTCATAAGCCACTTTTATTGAACCCCAAAATCCACCCTCATAACAAGGTAATCATATAGTTTCATGGAATATTGACATTAATTATAACTTTTTATCCATTTTTTTCAAATTAACATTAATCGATAATCACACGAATTTACTTTATTTTTAATTAACTTTCAATTGCTTAAACAATGTTTTATTTGTTTAAATAATTAATTTTTTTCACAAATATTGTGAACGAATGGTGTTTTATCAATGCAACAAGCTAATTAACTAATATGAAGAGTCAATGTATAAATTTAAGTTGTTTTTTAATTGTTTAAACAATATTTAATTGCTGAAATGTTGAAATGTAACTTCTAACATGAATGCGATAGAAAATCATAATTTTTTCTAAATTATTCAACAATGTGTTTTATCTTCTCCATTCAATATGCAAAAACAATGATAATTTACTAGTTAAAAAGAGTTTATAATAAATAATATTTCTATCAAAAAAGTTCTAAATGAATAAAATTATACGTATTTCTTAAAAGACACTATAAAACATTTGAAACAAAAGTTGTTCATTTTTAAGTATATTCACCTTCCACGTAATTTACTTTCACACCTTCATAAAAAATTTCAGAGAAAAATTGTAAAAAAGCCTTTTTCTCAACGTTTAAGTGATCTACTGCCTCCAAAATGGTTTTAAACAATGGCTTCCTCATAAAGGAAGCTTTGTAACGATGAAAATTTTCGAATATCATTTTTTGACATTTCTCGACCAAATTCGACTCTCAGAAATCCGGAAATGAGGTTTTAAAAAAATGTGTGTATATGTGTGTGTGTGTGTGTGTGTGTGTGAACAATGGCTTTTTAATTATATCTCGCAAAACTAGTTGAGTTAGAGTCACTAAATTTGGAGGAATTACAGTCCCATATGATATCCAAAATTTGTCTAGTTTTAAGCCGGATCAGATAAGAAATATTTTGTTTCGATTTTATATTTTTCTCAAAAACCATTTTAGATGTTATTTTTTTTCCATTTTGATTATAGTCAAGAAAATTTATCCTAGATTTTGAGTTTGCATAGGAATACACCTTTTTTTACAAAAAAGATTGATGTTCGTTCATTAAATATCTTAATATAACAAAAAGTAAATTTGAAAAATTCGAAATTGTCAATAATTTTTATCATTGTTTTTAAGTAATAAAAGACTTTGAATATACAAGTTTTTTAAATATGGAGTGATATTCAGTTGATAAAAATCAATACAATGCTTGTAATCATCTACAAACAAAAAATTTTCTCATCTAAAAGTTTTTAAATTTTGAATTTTTGCGATTATAAGAACTTTTTTTCAATTTTGGGAATATAGCAATATTATAAGAACCCAATTTATTGCTTTTGATGAGACGAATCAATTAACCTATTGTACATCCTTTTATGACCAACTATATTTATAATATATAAAATTAAAATTATTTTTACGTTTGTATCAGAGAATGCTTTTCAATTCTGGGATTATAGCAATATTATAGGGAACAAATTTATTCCTTTTGATGACACGAATCGATTGACCTATTGTAAATCCTTTTATGACCAACTATATTTACAATATACATAAAATAAGAATTATTTTTACGTTTGAAACAGAGAAAGTTTCTCAATTTTGGAAATAGAGCAATATTATAAGCACTAAATTTATTCCTTTTGAGGAGACTAATCGATTGACCTATTTAAAAACCTTTTATGACTAACTATATTTATAATAGATAAAATAAAAATAAATTTTTTACGCTTATATCAGAAAAAGTTTTTCAATTTTGAGAATACAGAAATATTATAACAACAAAATTTATTCCTTCTGACGAGACGAATCAATTAACTTATTATTAATTGTTAAAAAAATAGGCTTTATGAGGAAGCACAGTGTTTATGAAATAAACACAAATAAGATTCACCCCAACACGAAATTTTTAAATTAGTAACTACTTGGGGTTTTTTATTTGTTTAAATAATTTATTTTTTCATAAATATTGTAAATTAATTGTGTTTACAAGATAATTTATCATCATTGAAAGTCATTATATACATTTCAGCTGTTCGTCCATTGTTTAAACAATGTTGAATTTTTGAAATTTTAAAATGTAACTTCTAACCTGAATGCAGTAGAAAATCATAGTTTTTGCTAAATTATTCAACAAATACAACAAGTTTATTATAATAAAAACATTTCTCAACTTTCTGTTAATTGTTTAAATAATTTTTTAATCAAAATATCGTGATTTAATGATATTTTTATAATATTAAACCTTAATAGATCAATATGAAAGGTAAATAATTATTAATTACTTAAACAATTGATCAATAACTGAAACTAATTCATCAAACTTTGATCTTAATTTATAAGATTGCTGAGTTATAAAAATACTATTAACTCACGATATTTTGAGATTAAAAAATTATTTAAACAAATAAAAATTGATGAAAAAATTTACAGGAAGCTGAAAAAAGTTTTTATTATAATAAACTTGTGAAACTTGATAAATAATTTAGAAAAAACTATAATTTTCTACCGCATTCAGGTTAGAAGTTACATTTCAATATTTCAACAATTAAACATTGTTTAGACAATTAAAAAACAACTGAAATGTATACATTCACTCTTCATATTAATTAATTAGCTAGCTGCATTGAGAAAACATCATTTATTTACAATATGTATTTGTGCAAAATGAATTATTTAAACAAATAAAAATGTTTAAACAATAAAAATTAATTAAAAATCTGAGAAAGAAAAATGGAAAAAAGGTGATAATTAATGGTAATATTTCGCGAAACTATGACTACGCTGTTATGAGGATGGACTTTGGGGCACCATAAAAGGGGTTTTTGAGAGTTAAAATGAAAAATCAAAGATAGATTCATATTCCTTGAAAGGTTTTCATCAGATGACGAAAGTATTGCCTATAGTTAATTAAACATTTTCACGTTTAAAAAAAAATTTACAAAGATTTGTTTTTTTCCCCATGTTAATCATATGGGAAACTTCATGAGCCGAGCGCCACGTGATAATATTAACCGAATAAAAAAATGCTTGTTCACTTTTCTGGGAACCTCACAAGAAAACGATCAATGATGACCAAAATAAAAAGAAGTTATATCTGGTAAACAAAAATTTGTGAGACGTCCGATAGTTAGTCTACCGTTCATACCAAGTATTTTTTATAAATTATCCACAACACTTAAAAAATTCAATATAGCTACTGTACCTTTACTTAAACCTACTTTAAAATCCATTATTAAACTTGGTAAAGATTGCACAATAAAATGGGACCGTAACAATTTAGTTTATATAATTCCATGTAAAAATTGCGATGCTTGTTATATAGGTGAGACGAAAAGACCTTTAAAAACGCGGGTGAATGAACATGTCAAATATGGGAAAGAAG
>JBAGKK010489745.1:0-15937 GCA_037177015.1 Euceroptres primus
TTAACGGCTAATGGAGGTGGCAGCAGATGAGGGGAATATGACATGGTGGAAGTTTACATGGTGGAGGTCCGACTGTATTGCTGTCCACACCTTGGGTTTGAGTACTACACATCGTTTACATACATTGACACATAACCTCTGTGAATCTCACGTATAATGCAAATTGTTTTGAAAATGTTTTTCGCAAATTCTATGAGAGGATTTGAGTCTTCGACTTCCTGGAATGTTTTCCTCCCATTTGTTGCGAAGTTCCTCATCCTTCGGAACCTTAAACATTGAACGTTTTTCACCTCCAGCATATTCTTTGTCACACTTCGGAACACAACAAGATTTTGGCATTTTAACGGCCGCACGGTCATTTTAATAACAAACATCCGTTTTTATTTTAATTTCTTATTATAACGCCCGTGTTAATAACAAATGATTACAAAAGAACACACTTTTATTGCTTATAATTAACCTTAATTTCGCTCCAACCCTATACCCTCCGATCGTTGCGCTCCACTCTTGGTGGTAGTTTATAGAAGCGCAGATCATGTTCAAAACGCGAGTCATCGTTCCAATGCCCCCACCACCGGAGATTCTAGTCCTGTTTATAGTTTATACGACCGGGGTGGTGACACAACAACACGGCACAACAACCTGTCATTTACTGAGAATTTTTGTATGGCGAGAAAAAAGAAGGGATGGATGGTTGTTGAATTGTCCCGGAGCCCAACAACCAATCAACGGTCTGGGTCATAACAAAAAAAAAAACTTTAAAAATCGAATCAAGAATCGATAGTCTGTTGGCGGGAAACAAAAAGTATTTCTGATTGGTTGAAATGTCTCGTTGCATTCCCGCTAAAATTCAAAATCTCCGAAACAGGGAAAACTATTTCGTTCTTTAAAATCCAAAATAAAAATAGAAATTCATTTTAACTGCAAAATAGATAAGAATTATATTCTAAGTATGCAAAACAATACTGCAAATGAAATTTCCAACTGAAAATTGAAAGGAAAATATTTTTGAACCACTCGAAATTTGATAAATTATTATATCTTAAATAATATAGTTTTCAGAAGATACTGATAATGAGTAGTTTTTGTAGGTTTCCATAACAAGTCAAACAACTTTCAATCGATTATTTATAAACTAAAACACTAACTTACCTAACTTACAATCGAGTACAATCCGAAATTATTATTAGTTCAGAATCATATAAGTCTTCGAATGTGCACTTTTTATCTTGCTTTTCAACTACTCTATTAATTGTCACTGGTATACTTGAAAAATAATTGGGAAACTCCTGGAATCTTTCGAAAATTTAAATTTCCTACGCCAGAAGAGCAGCCCTCTGTTGATGAGTTGGACAACTAAAAACAAAATGGCGGGCTGTCGATAGATCGAAGATCGAACTTAAAATGGCGGCGGACGACATTGATGATTGATGGATGGATGATCATGGTGGCGGCGTTGAGCAGCGTCGAGGCCGAAAGCCAATTCCGCTAAATGTGTGTACGTGTAGCGTTTCTAATGCAAAAGTGGAAGGTGTTTTAATAAATTGGTGATTTTAGTGTTGTTACTCGAACCTGAGGTCGTACCATTTCTCCCGGAATGTAAACAGTAAGAAGTTTCAGTGACTTCGCCCCGATTTTCCAACCTATTTCCATTGTGAACGTCAGATTCTCTTTTCGCCCGTTGGGATATTTAAACCCTCTGTTGCTGTTATTTTGATGCAATCAATCTACGTTCCGCTCCAAATTTACATTTCCTCCATAAAAAATTATTATTTGTGTGGAAATATTTCGGAAGAGTTGATTTTGAAGTTACGCTACAAACACGATGTCGTGGTGTATTATTGTTAATTTTGTAATTTGTGTGGGGTCCAACGAGACCCCAGCTGTTTTGCTAAAAAAATTATTAAAAATACTTAACCTTTAGTTTTTTCGGTGAATTTCAAGCTTTGTTTTAGGATGTAGGGAAATCAAAGGCTAATAACTTATCCATTAATTGTTTCATTATAATGACAAATATAAGGCAAATTACACATCTGATAAACTTTGATTTATCATTATACAGTTGATTAGATTTGTATTAGGTTTGATTTTATGATTCTGATTTTTTAATTTTGATTTTATGGAATTTCTGCTTATTATCAAAATGTTTTTAAACATAAACTTGAGTATTTTTTATTTGAAATCATTGTTCTTTTTTTTTATCCCGTCAGGTATTTTTATTCTGAATGTTATAAGTTAATATTTTGTCGTGAAAGTTTTTAATTAATGTTAAACTTAAATCTTTAATTGAGCAAAAAACTTACGATAATTTAAGCTTTATCTTGTTTTCATATTTCACAGTTTTTATTTTCGTTTATTTTGTAGAGGTTGAAAATGTCTCGTCGGAGATCAACTGCTGCTAGTTGCCGGCTCGCAACTCCTGGAAGTCCTTGTTGCTTCTGTGGACTTTCTGAAAATAATGAAATCGAATATGGAAAACTTTACGAGCTTGGAACGATCGTCACACATTACTACTGCCTAGTAAGTCTCGGATTTCCCACCTTAATTCCTCTAAAACAAATAGCATTCTAATAAGAATTAACAGGGTTGCTACAGGTCAGGGAATTTAAAAATGGTCAGGGAGTCAGGGAAAACCTTCAGAGTCAGCGAATTTTTTTGATTTAACAAATTATAATAATATTATTAGGGATCATAGTCCCCTATTCCCATTTTTACCCTATCTTCCGCCTGCCCTATTCTCCAAATCTCCTAAAATCACTTTTTTAGACTTTAAAGTTGCATTACTTTTTTCCCCTTTCTACATTCAAAGTTTCGAACAATTTTCCAAAAATTATAAGAAATAGAAACTTGTGACTTCAAAAATTCTTTTAATGTTTTCATAAAATTCTAAATTCTACAAAATATACTAGCCTCATCCAGAATCTTCTGGAATTTTCTGAATTCTTTCGTAACCTTTTAGAATTTTCTACAGAATCTTTTGGAATCCTCCAAAGTCTACGAAAGATTACTGAAATTCTCTCAAATTCTTTAGAATCTTCAAAATTTATCTGAAATCTGTAAAAATTCTCCAAAATATTCCAGACTGTTTTAAAATCTACATTCATTTAGATTCTTCTGAATTCTTCTATAATCTTTTAGAATCTTCTGGATTCTCCAATAATAATCTTATACAATCTTAAAAAAGTCTAAAATTCCACAAAATATACTAGAATGTTCCAGAATTTTCTAAAATCTTCTAAACTCTTCCATGATCTTCTAAAATCGTTTAAAATCCTCAAGAATATTCTGAAATGTACCTGAAGTTTTGAACGTTCAATTGAACGAACTTTTTTTCTTAACTCAAATTTATCTTGAAATATCCTTCAATCTACAAAATAAAGAGAAATATTATGAGCTTCTTTATCATTACATTAGTTTCTACATTAATAAATCAATATTTTAGAACAAATTTGAGTTTAAAATGAAATTAAATAAAAATTTCGTTCATTTGCACGTTCAGAACTTAAAGCACATTATTCTGAACTGCATTAGAATTTCCAGAATTCTGCAGACTCATTTAGAATTCTCTCAAGTCTACAAAAAACTCTAAGAATCTTCTAGACTATTTTCATTATCTTCCTAAAATTCTGTAGACTTTTTGACCCTTCAAAAAAAAAGTCTGCAAGAGACTAGAAGATTTTGGAAGAATCAGGAAGTCTGGGGGAGATTCTAAAACACTCAGAAATCTAGATTGTAGAGAATTTTTTGGGATTTCAAAAAAGTTAATGAATCTACAAGCTTATGGAAAATTAAAAATATTCTAGAAGATTTTAAAAGTTTGTTGAAAAGTCCAGAAGTTATGAAGGATTCTGGAGAATTGCAGCTTCCTTCGTATGTTTAAAACAAAACGAAAATTAAGGAGTCCCTTATTTTCCCTAAAATTGAACTACTGAACCACTTTGATCTCTGTATTATATAATTATAATTATAACGGCACATAACGGTCAGGGAAAATAAAAAAATTGATCAGGGAGAAATCAGGGAGTTTTGAAGTTGGGATTTTGTAGCAACCCTGATTAATTTTGTTCTACAACTGTAATAAGTTACTTAATAAGTTCCATTTCTCTTCAGCTTTTGTCCTCGATGATGCAACAAAGAGGTCGTGACGATCAAGGAATTTTAGGATTTTTAGCAGTAGACATTGAAAAAGAGTTACGAAGAGGAAAGCGACTTGTGAGTTTGAATCCATCACAAAAATCAAATAAAATAATTTTCTCTGCTTTAGTAATTATTTCATTGTGTCGTTTGCAGGTCTGTTTCCATTGCAAAAAAGCTGGTGCGACCTTGGGATGCTGTAATACTAAATGCAAACGCATCTTTCATCTTCCCTGTGGCTTGAAGGCCGGATCGTTGCATCAATTCTACAACGAGTTTAGGTAAAACTTTTTCCCTAATCTTTCCCACTTTTGAAGTTTTTAAACTTTTACTGCTTTAAAATTTCAGGTTCTTTTATTTTTAGATCCAATTAAAAGTTAAACCGTTTTTTTTGCAGATCGTTTTGTATAAATCACAGACCGAAGCAGTTAATCGATGGTCGTGTCCTGGAAGAAGTGAAAAATGCAGAAACGTTATGTTACATCTGCTTAGATGACGTCAACTACCGCGACATTTTGGCAATGTTATGGGCTCCTTGTTGTAAAAAAAATGCCTTTTTCCACCGGAAATGTGTTCAGGTAAGCTAAATTTCAATAGTTTCAATTGCACGAAATCAAACGTTTAAAAGTTTCACCTGAATTTAAAAACAATTGTTTTTTTTTCAGCAACTGGCAAACAGTTCAGGTTATTTTTTCAAGTGCCCTCTCTGCAACAACAAAAAGGAATTTCAGGATGCGATGCTCGAACATGGAATCTTCATTCCCTCCCAGTGAGTAAAGTGTTATTTATTTTAATTTACAGATAAAGTATTTTTTCAAATTGAGTTACAAATTTTTACTTTTTCGCTTTTTTTCCAGGGATGCATCCTGGGAATTGGTGCCAAACGCTTACCATGAATTGCTCTACAGGCACAACCAGTGCGATGCAGATACTTGTGTCTGTCCGAAGGGAAGAAACCACACAAGCAGCAATGCGTGAGTAAAAATTATAAATGATTCTTATCAGGTGATGGGGAATTCCATATAAGCTAATTGTCCTTTTGAGAAAGCACCAATTTAGTGAATATATCGCTTTGATGTTCTAGGGGACCGACAAAGTAAGGAAACACTAAAGAAAAAAATATGTCGTACATGATTCGACGTTTGTTATTTATTTTTTATTTTCTAAATTGAGATTTGTGCTTTTCGTACGACATACATCGCTTTTCTGGACATCTGATGGCGTTAATACAACGGGAGTTTTAATTTAGTTGCATGCAAGAGTGACGAAGTGATGGAGTTTTATTTTTACTTAATTTGATTTATTTTTTTAATTTTTATTCTATTCTTCAGTTTGTAAAATTTTTTAAACCTCTTTTTTCTAAGCGTTCGTTAATTTCAAGTTTAGCTTTAAAAGTAGAATTAATTTTGTTTTTAATCAAAAAAATTAGACAGTGCCTTTTAATTTAGATTTTTAATTTTTAACGATTTTTTATATCTTTTTTTTACTAACAGTGTATATCATTTAAAACGAAATGTGATATTCTGCAAGTAAAATTTAACATATAAAATTCGTTTCACTCATTTTTTACTTAAACTAGAATCATGTGTTTCTATTTTTTTATTTGAAATCGTCTTTTTTATCTTTTATTTCATTTTAAACTTTCAGCAAGTGGGAATTGGTTCTCTGTCGAATGTGCGGATCCCAAGGAATTCACAAGCATTGTGGTCACCTCAAATGGGCGAATTCTTCGTGGGTATGTGGTGAATGTCAATCAATTTTAGGTGAGAATTTAGAAAGAAAGTTGATTTCTTCAACTTCAAATTTCGACTGTTTTTAAATTTAGGTTTTGTGATTTCTAATCTGAAAATTTTCTTTGCAGATAAATCCCCTATTGTAAATAGACAAATCCGAGAGCCAGGCGTAGCGGAAGGGTAAAGAAAATTAACCTTCTTCAATTATCCTTAAAAAATTCATATTTATAAAAAACTTAGAACTTGATAAGAAAATGTTCGTATTTAATTACCAGAAACGGCGCAAATGGAGAGGCAGATTTTAAGGATGGAGACAGTGATAGCGATCTCTCCGTCGGACAAGACTCAAATCAACAGACTGACAAAAGCTCTGAGAATCCAGATTCCGAAAACATTCCAACCGTAAAAGTTCGACCAGGTCCTCTCTCCTACAAAATGAAGGAAGTCATGAAAGTAGCCCAGAGGTCAGTTACTTGAAAACACCACAATCTCTCTTCTAAATTCACGAGACTGTTCCTCGCTTTTCAAATTGTAGAAAAAATGTCGAGGCTCACTCTCGTAAATTTAGAAGCGACTTTTTCCCAGGAGATCTTTCTAGGCCTGTGCAAATACCTTCGTACTCGATTCTTTGCTTTTGCTTCCGAGTCGAAGGTTCCTTGGACTCGAAAGCTAGGCGGCTAGAAGAAATAAAACCGCTCCTTTTTGAAAAAAATGCGCCGGTTTAGATAAATAATATCCGGTATGGTGGCAAAAAAAAATTAGGAATAATTAAGCTCTTTAACTTGGTGTGATTGATTGCAGTACGACGACGAAAGACTCTTCGAGTAGTCTCGAGGGGATGAATTCGTCGACCAGCTTGACGGAAAGCGAAAATGGCGATAAAAAAATCGTTGATGATCCAAATACCGTGATTTTACTTGACAGTGATGAGGAGCCCGAAGACATCGAGGTACGTTTATATTTATTTCGACGCTGCCGAGTACCGAGAGGGATTTAAAATGTCCTTTTTGCTTTGTGCGACAGATCATTAGCGAAAAACTGAACCCCAAAGTCCTCACAACCAACGACGGTAAAAAAATCGAAATCCTCGACAAGCGAGGCATTGAGGAACTTGCCAAGAGCGTGAATCAAGCGATAGCAGAAACTCCCGCGTCTGCGATTCCCAGCTTGACACAAAAAGATTCAAAACCTACGATCACAAGCATCCAGACTGTGAATTCAAGTCCGAATTCGAAGAATGCTAATCAGTTTGCGAATTTGAGGAATCTTAATTCCCAGAGTTTAAATCCAAGAAGTGCAGCTCCCCAAATGTCGAGAATTATTAATCAACCAGGTCCGAGAATCATTAGTGAACAGACTTCGAATCCGCGGAATGTCAATCCTCCGGTTTCGAATCCAGGAACTGCGGCGCCACAAAACTTTAACCAAAGAGTCATGAATTCTCAGATTCCGACTTTTAAAGTTATTTCGAATCCAAGATATCTTAATTCGCAAATCTCGAATCAGGATGGTTCGCAGATTTTTAATCCGAGAGCAACTCCACAGAATTTTAGTCAACGATCCATGACTCCGCAATTTTTTTATCCGAGAAATGCAACTCCACAAACGTCGAATCCGAGAAATACGCAGCCGCAAACGCCGAATCCACAGAGTCAGACGCTTTTGAAACATTTTCCGAGTCCTAGGAAACAAACAACTCCTGTGAAACAAGTTTCAAGTCCTGCAAAACAAATTCCAACGCCTACGAATAATCTTTCAAGTCCTGATACAAATTTCCCGTTCGGAGTTCAAAATTCCGAAGTTAGAACGCAGGGAAGAGCTCTTCCAACAAATGTACCTCAGTTTTTTCCTCCGGCGATGATTCCAGCGAAGGAGGAAGACTCGATGGGAATAAAAATCACCTCGGTTTGTTCCCTCCCACCGGATTTTTTCGACAATTTGGAGACTGAAGTTCAGGATTCAAAAAGTGCAGGAACCTCGGCGAGTTTTTCCAATTCATTCATGACAGAACCGAGTGGGGATTTTAATTTGAAGAGGAAAGCAGAGATTCAAGGACCGTCGCAGTATTTTGAAAAGCAGAGTTTGGATATGAAGAGGACAAGGATTTTGGATCAGAGGACGTTCCAAGTTTCTGGATATGGAAAGCAGAAAATGGTAGCGGATTTTAAGAGTGAGGAGATGAAAGGGAAGAAGGAATTGAATTCGGTGACGTCTGATGGGAACAAGGAATTCGTTGATAAGTATCCGATTTTAAGAAGGAATTTGGTGGAAGAAGCCATGGCGAAAGCGAATATTACACAGAATGATATGATCAGTGCGGAGATTAATGTGAAGAATAATGAACCTTCAACGAGCAGTGTTCATACCACAGTGAATAATTATGTTGCAATGCCTTCGAGCAACATGACGTTTTATATGGGGAATGGAGAGTCGCAGGAAGTTTTAAAGGTTGCAGGGAAAAAGGCTGGTGGTGTGAGTACTTTGAAGATATAATTAATTAATTATTAGTTGTAGTCTTTCCTGCACTTAAGCTGTGGATAAGTGTCGGAGTCAGGAGGAAAGATCTTTTGTTTTTGCAATTTCGAATTGGAAATTTACTTTCCAAATTTTATTTTTTTACACTAGCTTGAATTTTTGAAAGAATTTTTTATTTTACAAAGAATTAATTCGTTTATAAAAAATTATTCGAAAATTGAATTTTATACCTTGAAGCTGAATCTCCATATGTATCTCCATTTTTCCAAATTGTATAGAATGTGTGAATTGAAGTTTTGTAAAGCTGTTTCGTTTTATGAAATTTCGCCTTCATCCTTTCGAAAGATTTTCGAACTGGCAGCTTGATTTCTATTTTTTTAAATATTTTTTTTATTTGACAAAGAATTAAGTTTTCAAAAAATCGGATCATTCTTTGCTGGATTTTATATTTTAGCGTTGGAAAAAATTATTTATTTTTAAATTTGTTGGTCCTTAGATTTTTATTTAACTTTAGAAATGAAAAGCTTTGAAATTCCGAGAGGTTTCCATTTTCAAATTTTGAAAGCTTTCAATTCATATTGATTAATTTAATTATTCAAAAAACATAAAATTTTCTTTCCATCCCATCAAGTTTTGTTATTTTATGATGGATTCATTTTAATTCGTTTACAGAGAGTTGAAAAATTCTTTCCTGAATTTCGTATCTTAAAGCTGAAAATAATTGTATATTTTCTTAATTTGTTGGTCTTCAGCTTTTCATAAGCTTTGACATTAAAATGCTTTAAAGTTTCGAAAGCTTTTAATTTTTGTATTTTAGTTTATAATAATTTCAATAATTAAATTAATAATCCAATTTTCAGTATTGAATTTTAAAAATTAGACGAATACTTTTTAAGATTAAAAAATTAATCATGAATTTCGATTTAGAATTTTCAAACCTTCTAAACTTCAATAGTTGTTTTAGAATTGGATAATAAAAATAAAAATTTAAAAGCATGAGTTCAAAAAAAAAATAATAATTTCTGTATTTACAATGTTTTTCTTAATTCGATGATTTAAAAATAGTTCGAAATTGAATATTATTTCTCCGGATTAGAAATCGTAAAAACTTTGTCATTAAAAAATATCCTGAATATTAAAATTACAACTTACCTAATTTTAAGGGAAAAAAAGGAAAAATAATAAACTAGACAACTTTTTTACAGGGTTTTCTAAAAAAGCGTTTAAATTTCTTTAGTTAATTGACAAAGAGAATTTGTAATTAAAATATCAAATAAAGAATTTGAGTTGTTAATAAAAAGTTTAAATTCTTAAAATTAATTTTTTTTAAACGTAGATACTGTTTAAGTTTAGATATTAAATTTTAAAAGCTAAAAATTATCTAATTTCAAAGAAAACTATTAAACATTTCCAAACAGTGATTTTTAAAGCTTGAATTAAGTAAAATTCAGTCAATAACTTATAATTAATATGAAATTACAAAACGAATTAATTATTACATAAATTTTTTATTTTTAAACCGAATTAGCAACCTAACTCCGACATTAATCCAATTCCTCGTATTTAATTTAAAAATTAAATGGGTTGAATAAAAAAAAAATCAAATCGTAAGTAAAATACAGTTGTACTTAATTTACGATTATGGTATTATTCAAGATAGAATGTAAGTCACTTGTCCTCCAATAATTGTCTCACAGAGTTTGCACTTTTCTTAGCAAAAATTAAGAAGAACATTGCAGAAAAATTGTATCACTTTTGCACTTTAGCAAGCTCGATTGTTGTCGCTAAAAATTTGGATATTTGAAATTTCAAAAGAATATTCTTTAGCAGTCCTAATTACAAACAATTTGATTTTGATTTTTAATTTCAAAATCTGCTCTTGGAATTTCTTGATAAAATTTACTCTAAGAATTTTAATAATAAAATTTACTTTTACTATTTATAAAAATATCAGTTTGCCCTTGTAAATTTGAAGATAAAAATTTAATTTGTGACTTTAATGAATGAGATTTTGTTGTTCATTTGTGAAATGAAAATTGTTCTCTTCATTTTTAAACACATAATGAAAATTGCTCTTGTAATTTTCAAAGACAATGAAAATCGCTCTGTCAGTTTTGGCAAAAGGGAGACTGATTTCGACTTCAACTATCTTGAAAATTAAAAAACTTACAGGCAGTTGAATTAAAGAAAATTCTTAGATGTATGGCTGAAAAGTATGTGTCTTTAAATGTTGTCCCCTGACCTCGACAGTGTATCTCTTGGGATTCTTCTAACAGTGTCAAAGGGATGCAGGCACCAGTCCTGGTATTTTCCCCAGGCATGGTCTTTCAATCAATCCCTCCAACAAAGTCGGAGTTCAAGCAGAAGATCAAATCACCGCAAAAGCAGATTCACGAATCGGAAACGACTCACTCGAAGACTCGTAAGTCCTCAAGACTAACGCATTACGATCTGGAAACTTGACAATTGATTTTGTCTCCAAAGCGAAGAACGATACAATTTTTGGAAATCTTTGCCAAAAAATTCTTCCATCCTAGAAATCTTCCCTCGAGTTTATTCTCAATCCGAAAATCAAATTCTCCTGTATTTTTCGGTATTGTGAGACTCAATTTTTAATCCTGGAAGATGGCAGATGCTGTGTTTTTCAAACCTAAAGCGACTTAAGTCCAAAATTGTTGGAAGACAAAAAATAAAATATTTCAAACTTCGATTTGAAATTTGGAAAACGAAAGGTTTCAAATCAAATTTCGAGTCGAAGAACTGTTTGATAATAATTTGCTGATTGGCTTCCAGGATTAAAGAGGAATTTTTCGTTTAAACGCTCGAGATTTTCAGGAATTGTAATCGTGGTAAATAATTTTCTTTATTCTTCATTGTTGTGTATTAATTTAATTTTAATGACTTGTTATTAACAGATAATTTCCTCGTAGATTTTAACTCTGGAGAAGATAACGTTTATCCTTATTGTGTTATTAATTTAGTTTTATTTTTCCTTCAGCAAAGAATCCAATACTTGGTATTCGCACAGACCTAATATGCATGCCCTTTATTTTTATTGAATTATGTTTTGTCTTTATTGAATTGTATTTCATTTTTGTTGAATTGTATTTTATCCTTGTTGAAATGTACTTCATTCATACCGAATTGTACTTTCGCAATTGAATTGTAGTTTATTTGTTATAGACTTAATCTTCTTTATAGTGATTGTTAATTAATTAATTTTTTTAGTTAGAAATTGGGACTAAAGTTTTTTTTTTTGTTTTTTGATGTAGCAAATTTAGCGACTTATGCTGTTCAAACTCAGAGGGCTGCTGTGAACTCTCAGAAACATCAAGCTCCTGTGATTCAGCTGGATTGATTCCAGACAATGTGTCATTAAGTGACGTCAAATTCCGAGTCTGTGGATCAGACATAGTTCAAGTATGTGTTTTAATTTAATTATTCAAATTATAAAATTTACAAAGGAGGCAAGTCTTCTTTTTTGATTTGGAGGAACGTTCGATTCTTTTGGAATAGAAATTGCAGTTTTAAATCGTTTATAATTTTAAAGAAATAATTATTACATTTATTTATTTATCATTTATTTAAAATTTATTTAAATACATTTATTGCTATTATTTTATAACGAGTGGTTGACAACTCGTGAAGTCAGGTGCACACTTGTAATAAAATTTCCTGAAATCTCTTGAAATATCTGAAATCTCCTGAAATGTCTGCAGTTACTTGAATTCTCTTAAAATCTCCTGAAATATCTGTCATGTCACATGAAATGTCACCTGAAATGTCACATGAATTCATGTGAAGTCACTTGAAATCACCTGAATTTATTTGAAAACCCTTGAATTCTCCTGAAATATCTGAAGTCATTTGAATTCACATGAAGTCATTTGAAGTCACTTGAATTCTCCTGAAGTCACTTGAAATCTCCTGAAGTATCTTGAAGTCAGAAGTAGGTGTACACCCGATCGGTCGAGTTGTCAACCCCTCGTTTAAAATTAGAAAATATAAAATCCTTTCTAAAAGGAAAATTTATTAAACCTACTTTTAATTGCTTTTAAATTTAAATTAATTTATTATTTGAAGATTTTTAAGCTTAAGATTTTTTTTTCTATTTAAGACCGAATCCATTTCAAATCATGCAGGCCGGCGGGTGATCTGTTGAGAATTGGCTTGCTAATGAAATATATTTTTGTACGTGAAAAATAAGGGGACACGTATTTTGTAAAATATTTACAATATTTACTCACTCTTTCGTAATTGATGAAGAAAATTTAAAAATAATAAAAAATGGTAAAGTTATTTCGATTTTCAGAAAAAAAATTCTCAAAAACCCCATCTTTTTTTTGCTGAAATTTTTAGGAATAATAAGTATCAATATAGTCTACATACCATAATTTCTCATTTGTTAATTTTTTGTTTTTCAGGAGAAAAAAATTATTTTTTATTTTTGTTTCAAAACTTTGCCATTTTAGCAATTTTTGAGATTTTAATGTTTTTCTTGTTTCAGTTTATCAAGTTTTTGACACTCCTTCGAAATCGATTAGAGAATCAAACAAATAATAAAAACTGGTAAAGCTTTTCGATTCGTTGAAAAAATAAAATACGAGATTTTCTTCAAACAGCTAACTTTTTTCGCGTTGGAATTTTCATGTGTGTTGGATGGTAATATAGTCTACTTACCATAAATTTTAAAACTGGATTTTATTTGTACTTCAAGAGAAAAAAAAATTATATTTTTTCTAGAATACAATAAATGCAAGAACAATAAGAAAAATATAATTTTTTGTTTCTTGAAATATAAGTACAATCCAGCTGAAAATCGAAATAGTTTTACTAGTTTTTATTCTTTCTTTGTTTAAAGAAAATCTTGTGTTTTATTTTTTCAAAGAATCGTAATAGCTTTACCAATTTTTATTATTTGTTTGTTTCATCTGTTTCGAAGGAGTGTACAAAACAAGAAGAACCTTAAAATCTCAAAAATTACCAAAATGGCAAGGTTTTGAAGCAAAAATAATTAATAATTTTTTTCTCCCAAAAAACCAAAAAAAAATATCAAGTGGGAAATTTATGGTAAGTAGACTGTATTAGTACCTATTATTCCTCAAAATTTCAGCAAAAAGGGGGGGGGGGATATTGAGAACATTTTTTTCTCGTTTTTTCCAAAAATCGAAATAACTTTACCATTTTTTATATTTTTTGAATTTGCTTCATAGATTTCGAAAGAGTGAGAAAAGTTTAACAAACTGGAATAAGAAAATCCTTAATTTCTCAAAAATTGCAAAAATGGCAAGGTTTTAAAAGTAAAATTTGCAAAAAACTAATTTTTCTCTGAAGATTTAAAAATATTAGTAAAAAATCTAAAATATGTCGTTACATTAATTTTAAAAAATACGTGTCCTTTTGTTTTTCACATACAAAAACATATTTCATTGGCAAGTCAATTTATTCTGAACAGGTCACCCGCTCGCGCCGTCCTGCATGATTTGAAATGGATTCGGTCTTAAAAGGATTTTAAAGTTTAAGATTTTAAATTCAATCTCTTTAGATTTGCAAATTTTATACTTAGATCTCCTAACTTTATCTTCAAAGGTTTTAAATTGAAGTATTTTTAGTGAGAATTAGAATTATTAGGGCGCTTTTTGTTTTCACTTTTTCGAATTTCGATTTTTAATAAGATTTTGTGAAATCCGATCTAAGAAACTTTTTTAAGTAACAGAATTTTCAAATTTAAAGTAAAGCCACTTTTTAGTTACTAAGATTTTTTATTCACTTAAATACCTCCAATACCTCTTACTTCGAAATATTTCTTAAATAAAATTATTTTCAAAAATAAAGCAGCATTCACATTTCACTTTCAAATTTTTTATTTTAGATTTAAATTCTAAACTACTTTTTGTTTTCTATAAAAATATTTTTTTAAAACTTCTATTAAAAATTTACAAAATATTTGAAAAACTGCTTTTTGTCTTTTATCAAAATATTTAAAAATAAAAACGCTTTCAAATTTGGATGCACTTTTATTTTGAAATCCGTGAAAAATAATTAAGTATTTTTAACAAAAACTGCTTTCATTTTAAATTTCAATTTCAAACGCAAAACTTTTCAAAATTAAGCGGCTTTCCAATTTTTGAGGCTTTTCAATAAATTTCTTTTTCAATAATTGAGCCAAGGAAAACCGAACGGTCCTAAGTCCACTTTTTGACGAAATTGTGTTATCGTCACCTCTCTCCTTTTTATTTTTTTTTTTATACCTATTTCAGTGAATAAAATTAAGTTTTGCTAAGTATTTGCAGTACCATCGGAAATCGTCAGACCACTTTGAAAAAGTCTTATTAAAAACTCGCCTGTCTGTTTTTGTGACTAACTCCGCAAAAAATAAAGATACGGGGTTTTTAAAAAAAATTTTGAAAACTTATTAAATTCTGCGTCGATTGAGCTCTATATGAAGTGTTTTCGATAAATGTGGACCGAGAAAGCATGAAAGCGTTAAGAACATAAGAAAATGTTCAATGAATCTCGAATTATCATTAAAAAATGTAGAAGCGTGTCCAAGACGAAAATCGGTCGGTTGAGCCAGGTTGATCGGCGACTGCAGTCTTTTGTCTTTATTTCCCGAGCGTTAAGAAAGGCTAGAATATCGACTACCGCTCAACCGACCGTTTTTTTTTCTTTCCAACGATTTTTAAAAATCTGCGTATCTTTATTTTTTACGGAGTTAGTCACAAAAACAGACAGGTGAGTTTTTAATAAAAATTTTTCAAAGTGGTCTGATGATTTCCGACGGCACTGTACTCATAACTTAGCTTTTTAAAAGTGTCGTAATATTTTGGAAAATCGGAGTATTTAAATTAAAGCGTAAAAATATTCAATTGTTTCAATTTTTAAAAAAAATGCCATGTTCGATATCTAACCTTTTGACAAGTAGAAAGGTTATAAAGAAAAAAATTAAAATCAAAATTAACGTTTTGATTTTGTTCCTTATTGTTCCTATTTGATGATATTATAATGAATAAAAATATTCATTTTAACTATTTTAAGTAATCTCTTGAGCGATTTGTTGTCTTTTTTACATACAATTCAATGGAAAGCGAAACGTTCCTAAGTCCACCGGCATTTCCATTGAATTATAAATGATAAAATTCATACACGGTACCATCTATTTTTTTATATAATGGTCATTAGATTGGTCCATCAGACTATACACACACAAACAATTGGTTTCAATTGGTTATAAATTGTAGATTTCTCCTGTAAAATTAGGTTGAATGGACTAAGGACCGTTTGGTTTTTCTTGGCTCAATTTTAAATTAGAGTTAGCAAAAGATTGCAAGTCTTTTTTAGAAAAGGTTTCATTTAAGAGGGCTGTGTACTAACCTGGGAACACCGAGAAAAGTGTGTTTGGTAGAAATCTATTTCCGCTTACACTATGAAACGAAATTCTTATTTTTCGGTATATCTAAGTTAAGAAAGGAATAAACTATGCTTCTTGTTTTGCAATTTTCTAAAATTAGTTGTTTGAATAATAAATATCACGGTCTAAAGTTAGCCCGACTTTGAAGACTGATATCTCGAATTGTAATGATTCTTTCAAGAAT
>JBAGKK010489756.1:0-15937 GCA_037177015.1 Euceroptres primus
AATTATTTGTGTTCTATGAATGCAGTTACAATCATTCTCATCAATAATGAGTTTATTTCGGTATTTTTTAAAAAGATTTTTGGTTTGCAATATGTACTAAAGAGCTCTGCCCGTGCACTGTTCTTAATAAATAAATAAATAAATTAATTAATTTTTAAAGATAAAAATTAATATTGCTGAAATGATCAATTTTGTCACATTACTTGTCTATATATTATTGTACTGAGAAACAGACTAAAAAATCGCAAACGAAAAATCTCTTAAAAGTAAAATTCTGATTATTTAAAAAAGAAATCAAAATCGGTTAAAAAATACGGATTGTACCCGATTATGAACAGTAAATTCCAGATATACACCAGTGTGAGTCGGTTGTTTTCAATCTTTTGAACATTTCAGTAAGAAATAATAAAGTAGTTCGGGAAAATCTGAAAATTCTCATGCAAGATGCTTGTAATATATTAGAAACTGAATGCATTCCAAGCCATTAGCAGGGGTCCGTGTGGGAATCTATCGATGTTGCAAGCATTAAAGATGAGCGGGGGAGACAAAAGAGTAGGAGACAAAGAGAGAGTGAGACGGAAATGTCGATGGAATGTAGGTAAATGTGTCATAAAATACTCTCCAACAGGCAGCTACCATAACCGATGTCTTTTTAATCGTCAGAGCTACTGTTTTTTAATAAGGAAACCGACTTGGAAAGGGGTAAACATGTAACCAGTCAAGCGTGCAAACTGTAAAGTATAAAGTTTAAATTGTAAGCGATTTCAGTCCCCCATTGGCGCTCCTTTCCCCCGGTTAATAGATAATTGGCAACAAGACTTCGTGTTAGTTTCTTTGCCTCTCTCCCTCTCGATGATCTTTTCCCGCATTCTGTGCATTCGAACTGTGCATTTACTATATGTGACACACACAAAAAGGTCTCTTGCTTCGCGGGAGGCAAACCTCGTAAATGTTACATTGAAAACTATGGAAATCTGCCTCTGGCGTTTCACGAAAAAAAGTAGAAAGGATTGTAAATAAATGTGCTAGATTCAAAGAATTTTTATGCATTCCTTTTGTTCGCGGAAAAAGAACTGAACTAGCGATATATATCCTTGATGCAGATATAGAAACTACAGGCCTGTCAGCGAGTTACTTTTTTCACTTTTGGTCACTTTTTCTAGCAGTGATCTCTTTTAAGGACATTTGATACATTATGACGTCATGTAATATGAACTTTTTATAAATATTTACAATAAAATATTTACAATATTAAAAGAAATTTACAATAACGCCTTTTTATAAAAATTAGAAATGATCAAATTCATCTTATTTCACAAAATAAAATTTGTACCGCAATAGACATCTACGGTCTATTGTATCTTTTATCATTTCCCAAAATTACAAATCGATACATTCATTATCTTAGTTTTAAGTCCGCTGAATGTAAACATTATATTTTGATCGTTTTTTCAAATATGGCGAACATAATACAAGCTTTATCTGGTTTTATATTCAGCGGACCTATTATTAAAATATTGAGTGTATCGATCAGTAATTTTGGGGAATGATAAAAGACATAATAGAGCATCGATATCTATTGCGGTAGAAATTTCATTTTATGAAATAAGATGAATTTGATCATTTTTGTTATAAAAGGGCGTTAGAACCCTCATTCATATCACATGACGTCAATATGTATCAAATACCCTTAATCACTTTTTCCGAATTTTGACACTTTTTTCACTTTTAAAATTTTAGTCACTTTTCTCTTTTTTTCTCTTGCAGATAGAAATAATTTTTTTTTAAATTTCGTTCTCCGATGAAACTTACTGCCATACTGAAATGAGACTTTGTTACATTCTGAAATCTTATAATTCGAAAATACTCCAAAATCTACAAAAGATTCCAAAAATTTCCTAAAATTCTACAAAATCTTCAAAACTTATTCGAAATCTACACTATTAAAAATTCTATACTATTTAAAATTCTACGCTATTACATAATTTTCAAAAATTCTTTCGAATCTGTTAGAATTCTCTATAATTTCAAATTGATCCATAATTTTTCAGACACTGAAATCTTATAATTCAAAAATCCTCCAAAATCTACAAAAGACTCCCAAAATTTCCTAAAATTCCACAAAATCTCAAAACTTATTCGAAATCTGTTAAAATTCTGCACTATTACTTAATTTTCAAAAATTCTTTCGAATATGTTAGAATTCTCTATAATTTCAAACTGATCCCTAATCTTCAAAAAAGTTTTCAACGAACATTTAAATTTTTCAAAATTTGGCATGTTCTAGAAAAATGCAGACCAAAGAGTGACCTGTTCAAAATTGGCTTGCCAATGAAATATGTTTTTCTACGTGAAAAATAAGGGGACATGTATTTTTTGAAATCAACATAGCAACATATTTACATTTTTTACGAATATTTATCGATTTTAAGGGAAAAATTAGTTTTTTCGCAAATTTTACTTTAAAAACCTTGCCATTTTTGAAAATTTTTAGATATTAAGGTTTTTCTTTTTTCAGTTTGTCACAGCTTTCCCACTCTTTCAAAATCTGTGAAGAAAATTAAAAAATAATAAAGAATGGTAAAGTTATTTCAATTTTTGGAAAAAACGAAAACAAATTTTTCTCAAAAACCCCCTTACCATGCAATTTTGAGGAATAATAGGTACCAATATAGTCTATTTACCATAAATTTCCCCTTTTTTTGTTTTTCAGGAGAAATAAATTATTTTATGTTTTTGCTTCAAAATCTTGCCATTTTGAGCATTTTTCCGATTATAAGGTTTTTCTTGTTTCAGTTCAATCAAGTTTTTTGCAATCTTTTGAATCCGATGAGAAGAATAAAGAAAGTATAAAAACTGGTGAAGCTATTTCGATTTGGAAAATAAATAAAACACAAAATTTTCTTCAAACAGATACCTTTTTGGCGCTGGAACTTTTAGGTATGTTGTGTGGTGATATAATCTACCTGCTATAAATTTTAAAACTATATATATATATATATATAATTTTAAAATTTCACGAGTAAAAAAATTCTGTTTTTTCTAGAATACAATAAATGCGAAAACAATAAGAGAAATAAAACTTTTTTCTTGAAATATCAGTTCCGTTCGCACCATGAAGTTGGTTCGCAGAGATGTTTTTGCTTTTTTATTATCTTATATTTTGAGGTTGTTTTAAATATATATATATATATATAAAATAAAAATAATAATCTTGATGAATTTCTGTTCGCAGTGTGAAGTTACTTCACTATTGATAATATTGTGGTAATGTTGTCGTTTTTCTATTGTTTTCGATAATAATTTTAATTTGTTTACCTGATTTTAAAATTGAATTGGTACACATCTGTTCAATTTTACAATTCTAAAATTTTTCAAATGCTGATAGTTAGTAATTTATATAATACTCAGTGGGGGATTATGTTTGGTTCAATTAAAAATTAATTGAATTATTTATTCTGACCCTAAAACCAAAATTAACATCCAAAATTATAAACGAGTAATTTTTATATTATGTATAAATAATATATAGATAATTAACTGTATTAATACTATTAATTTGACATACAAATTTTGAAGATTTAAAATGTAATCCAAGCAATTAAGTGTTTTCAGTTGAAAATGATTTTAATTATTAAATCATGATTCAAAATTTATTAATTACTTTTTAACGTTGCTAGTTCAATAATTCCATTTAATTAAGAATATTAAGAATTAACTCAAATAAGTACGATGATTTTGTGCCTTTGGGGTCTAGGAAAAAAATCAACTCTTTCTCGGTTGTATCCGAGTTTTTTTATTTTAATTAGGTACATATTTTAAGTATGTATGGAATTTTTAATTTGTATTAATATATAATTTTCAATCCAGAGGAAACGCATTGAAGTATTATTGAAGAATAATTAAAACTAACGATTATTTTTGTCAAATTCTGAAGATTTAATTTGAGTAGAAAATATATAATTTTAAGTATATAATTTCATATATTAGTACATTAAATCAATCAAAATTTTGATACAGTTTTCTTTTCTAAACAGCAACTTCTAATTTTTTCAATTTACATTCCAATGCTTATTATTTTATGAAAAAGTTAATACTTATAGTCAACGTGATGTTTAATTCCTGTAAATATAAAGTAAGCGAGCTCACTTACTTTATATTTAGGTACAGAAATTAAACATCAAGTTGCCTATAAATCTTGACTTTTTCATAAAATATAAGGCAATAGGATGTAAATTGAAGAAATTAGATGTTTCTTTAAAAAATAAAACTATATTAAAGTCTTTATTGTTTTAATGTACTTACATAGAATTATAGACATAAAATTGAATATATATTTCATATTGAAATTGTATGCTCAAAATTAGACGAAAATGATTTTTAAATAATATTTAAATACATTTCCTCTGAATTGAAAATTTTTTAATGACGTGTATTAAAAATTCTATATACATACATATACTTATAGTATTTTTTTGTGTTCACTTAAAATATATTTTAGTATTTTCTTTTACTATCTTTTAACAGTTGCTAATGTAACGTTTCACGCGCACTGCAGCGCGTGTATAAAATTGCCAGTATAAAATAATTGTTTTTCCTCGAAAAACATAAGAATACCAAATAGGAAATTTATGGTAAGTAGACTATATTGGTAACTATTATTTCTCAAAATTTCAGGGGAAAAAATTTGGGGTTTTTGAGAAAAATTTGTTTTTCTTTTTTCCAAAAAGTGTGACAATATTGAACATGAAAAACCTTAGTATCTCAAAAATTGCAAAAATGTCAATTTTTTAAAAGTAAAATTTGCAACAAAATAGTTTTTCTCCTAAAATTTAAAAATATTCGTAAAAAATGTAAATATATCGCAATGTTAATTTTAAAAAATACGTGTCCCCTTATTTTTCACGTACGAAAACATATTTCATTGGCAAGCCAATTCTGAAATGGCTTTTTGAAATGGCTTCGGTCCATATCCTTTAGGAATCTTCTAAAGGTTAAACGTTTCCAGAATTCTCAAGAATCTTTTAGAATCCTCTAAAATTTACAGAAAACGCCCGAAATTTTCTCAAATATTTTAGAATTTTCAAAACTTATCTGATCTCTAAAAATTCTCCAAAATATTCGAGAGTGTTCCAGAATCTTCTGTAATCTTCTAGAGTCTTCGGGATTCTTCCGTAATCTTTTAATTTTTTGGGTTCTGCTATAATTTCCTTATAAAGTCTTAAAGAATATTCTAAAATTCTCTAATATTTTATAAAATATGCTGGTGTTTCCAAAATCTCCTAAAATCCTCAAGAATATTCTGAACTTTAGAATTTTCAGAATATTTCTGAAATTCTATAAAATTTTTGAAAATTTAGAAAAAAAATCTAAAAATCTGGAAGAGACTAGAAGATTTTAGGAGTTTATGGCAGAATTCAAAAGATTTTTAGGACTCTAGATGATTCTAAAAAATTTTTTTTCGAAGATTATGATAAATTTTGGTGTGTATTTGAAGATTTTATAAGATTTTAGATGACTGAAAAATTCTGGAAATCTCTAAAGACTTCAAAAGATCGTGAATGATTTTATATGGTCCGAGAAAATGCTTAAAGATTTTAGAAGACTTTGAAAGAATCAAAAAGCCTCTGGAAGATTCTAAAAAATTCAAAAAAACTTAGAAGGTTCTAAAGGATTCTAAGAATTCTAAGGATTTTGAGGGATTTCAGAAGACTTATCGCATCTAACAGTATTTGGAAAATTTAAAATAGGCATTTTAGATGATTCTAAAAGATTGTCCAAAGTTATAGAAGATTTCATAAAATTAAGTGTTAAAAAATGTTGAAAACCCAGTTTGTGGAGTATTTTTTATTTTCTAGACAGGAATCGTAAGATTTTTGAGAAGTCTTTGTCAGATTCTGGAGAATTGCAGCAAACTTATTTCGAAAATTTGATTTGTTGAAAAAATTCATCAATTTCATAATTGATAGGTAATTCGGAAATTCGGTAATTCAGAAGTTTTTGGTCACTTTTTTGAAAAAATAGTCACTTTTTCCACTTTTTTAAATTCCAACGTTGCTGGCAGGCCTGAAACTATGTTTTATGTATACGTGTCCGTGATAGATTTTTCTGTCCAACTTTCGATTTGTAAAAATAACGAATGAAAAACAAAATATTCTAGTCTCATTAATTTTCGTAAGATCTCACGATAAACGACCTCATCAGTTTAATTAGAATTGTGTAATTTTCCGGCACACAAGGTCATCAAAAGAAACACCATCAAAATAACTAATAATTTCATCATTTATTCAAAATATTTAAACAAGGTCCAGAGTTTCTGTAATCTGTAATTTTGTAAAAAATATTTAAAACCTTAAAAGTCGTTCCCACAGTTTCGTTCTAATAAACTTTATTACGGAATTGCAATTCACACCGAGCAATCTCATTCCTCAGGTTATTCACTCATGTTTTTCTCAGAACGAGGCACAAATTTTTCCTCATCTGCATTTGATAAAATTCCAAAGCAATAAATTAAAAATGCAAATGAAGGAACGTGACCTAGCGGCAGAAAACAGCTCCGTTTCCTTTTTAATGATACCTCTTGGCAATATGGCGAAACATTTTCCGGTACTAATTTGCCACATCGTAAATAAATTGAAGGACTTTCACTCGTGTGTTACGAAAATAAGCCACATACACACATTTTAATATCCCCCCTTTTTTTCCCTGAGCCTATTTTATTTTGAGCTGAAAATCGTAAAATGCGAAATGTCAGTAAAATTGCGAAACTTGAGATTTTTAGGAGGTTTGCAACTTTTAATGAATTGTTTAATGATCAGTTTTAACCCGTTAAAGTAAGAGGAGCGGTGATCGTATTCGTAATTATGGAGTGCCGCAGGCTTGGATTATGCCGCTCTCGAATAAAATTACATTTATGACTATGACCTTTGGCCAATTAGCGCAGTTGGAGATCCGCTACTGTTTGGCAGCCTACGAGCAAATGATCTCATGTCATAATCATTGTCCTGGTAAAACTAGGCTAACTCGGTCATGTGAAACTCGTGGAGCCTCTCCTTCCATTTTTCTTCCGGCACCTATCTCTCTTTCTTTTCTTTTTGTTTCTCTTTCTCGAGATCATTAAGATCACGGTTGATTTCTCCTTTCCTCTTCTTCCTCGTGAATAATCTTTCTAATTTCTATGCAGAAAATGCACTCGGTGCTTGACCTCCACCTTGTCATGACTTCACACAGTTCCTGGGAGACAATGCACTTTGTTTAAATATATGTTTATTTGCAGAGTGTGTGCGAAATTTTCGTACTCAAGATTAATTAAGAGGAGGTGGAATTAGAGTGAAAGTAAATCATTTGCATAAGTTAATCAATTTTTCCTAGGGGAAGTGTTTCTCTCAGGAAATCTTTGTGAATCAAAGAAACTTTCTTTGGATCAAATTTTACTTCAGGAACTTGATTCACACAAAATGTTTTCCGAGTCTTGGATCTTGGAAGGAGATTTGAGATTGTTTAAAGAATTCCAAGAGTTCGCACTCTAATTATCAGATACAAAGATTACAATCAGAAAATTTCTTTGAAATGCATTCCATAGATTTTCTCAGGATTTCTCATAGAATTTATATGTGTGGAAATCAGTGTTGGGTAGTAACTCGTTATAAGTATCTAAGTTACTGAAAAAGATAAGTTACTTGTATCTTTTGCAGTAACTTAGTTACTTTTTTATACTACTGCTCGACTCTAAATTAATACTTTTATAAAAGAAGACCATTATAAAAGAAACCCAACTTTTTACAGTGTGCAAAAATAGTAACTAAGTTACGTGACAGTTACTTTTTAAAAAAAATAACTGTCACGTAACTTAGTTACCATTTTTGTACAATGTAAAAACCTAACTTTTTACAATGTGCAAAAATAGTAACTAAGTTACTTGACCCAACTTTTTACAGTGTAAAAAAAAGTGCCGTTTTTCAAAAAATAATTTTTACTCTTCAAAAATGACGTATCTATATTGTACCTCGCCTTAGATCAACTCAGGGGGACTAAAAGAATAAAGATAATTTATGGCGTAATCCATTTCATTGTTATAAACAAATTAAGTAAACAATTTGCCAAAAATTGTAATGTACGGTTTAAATTTTTGTTGTAGCTAAAACTGTTTTAAATTATTGCGGGAGTGATTTTTAGTTACAAAACTTTTAATCAATCAACAATAACCATATTGTTATAATTATAAACAATTTTTTGAGCAATATATTTAAATTTGTGCTTTTTCAGGTTCGGATTTTCCTTTCCTTTTACTGCTACGGATATTCTTAAAAAAATGTATGTGTTTAATTATATTTTTTAAAGTACAGAATTTTTATAAACAAATGGGAAATTTGTGCATTTTGGCGTAGAACAAAATTTTTTATGCAACTGTTTTATAGTGCGTTGGAAGTGACAGTTAGTCATAAAACTTAATTAAATTACGCCAAAATTTTCCGCTTACAAAAATTATAATTTCTATTTTTTAACAAATATAATCACATATTCTGATACATTTTTATTAATATATTTACCATTTAAAGTAGTTACGACAAATTCGGATCTAAAAGAAACGCAAATTGAAGTATATTGCCAGAAAAATTGTTTATAACAAAAGGTATTGTTAATTTTTCTTAAGTTTTGTGACTAGTGATCACTTTCAATCCATTAAAAAGCAGTACCACAAAAAAAATTTTATATGCGAAGGTGCCAACATTTTCAGTTTTTTAAATCGTATTTGTTTATTAAAATTATAAATGGTTTATTTTAACAAGTATAATTGAACAAATATCAATGTTAAGAATATCTACAGCAACTAAAGAAATTAAGGGAAATCTGAATCTGAAAAAAACACAAATATAAATATATTTCCCGAAAAATTGTTTATAACAATGGTTATTGTTCTAAAAGGTTTATAAGGGTTCTTATATATTTATAAGTTCTTAAAGGTTTAAAGGTTATACTTCTTAAAGGTTTTGTGACAAGAAATCACTTCCGAAATTATTTAAAACAGTTTTAGTGCCAAAAAAATGTTATATCGTACATTACAGTTTTTGGAAAATTGTTTACTTAATTTGTTCATAAGAATGAAACGGACTACTAACAAATTATTTGTATTCTTTCAGTTGCCCTGAGTTTAAGGCGATTTACAATATAACTACGTCGTTTTTGAAGAGTAAAAAATTATTTTCTGAAGATCGTCTCTGTTTTTATATTTTGTTTTTAAATATAATGGGTGAAAAAAGGAAATTAAAAAGACCATTAACACTGTTATCTTCGAAATTTATTTCTCTTTAATTTTGTAAAAGAGAAACTTGATTGAGACAAAAAATGCAAGCTGTAGACTTTTTTCAATGAAAAAAGGACGTTTGGTCCCACTGTGTGGTATTTGCTCTTTGCTCACTTGCTCTTAAAAATTAATAAGTTTGTAAATCTTTTTCAAACGAGGAATTAACAATTACTGAATTCAGGTGTACACTTGTTCCTGAATTCTTTTGAATCTTTTGAATTCATTGAATTCTTTTGAATTCACTGAATTCTTTTAAATTTATTTTGTATTTTTTTAATTGTTTTTTTTTATTTCACCTTGTATTCTTATTATGAATTCTTTTGAATTCATCTTGTATTCTTTGAATTCTTTTAAATTCACCTTGTATTTTTTAAATTCTTTTGAATTCATTTGGCATTCTTTAAATTCTTCTAAATTCATTTTGTATTTTTTAAATTATTTTTTTTAATTCACCTTGTATTCTTATTTTGAATTCTTTTGAACTCTTGTATTCTTTGAATTTATTTTGAATTCATCTTGTATTTTTCGAATCCTTTTAAATTCATCTTGTGTTCTTTGAAATCTTTCGCATTAATCTTGTATTCTCTGAATTCCTGTGAATTCTTTGAATTCTTGAATTCAGGTATTCATCAAAATTTCTAGTAGTTAATCCCTCGTTTTCAAATTAATGCATTGTTGTTCACTTGCCGAAACATATCACGTACTTTTTATTTTATGTGTAACTAATGTCTATCTGTTTAAAATTTTTTAAACCGAAGGGTGGGGGGGGTAAATTCAAAGTAACTTAAAAAGAAACTTAAGTTACTTCCTCTAACTGTAACGAGTTACTTTTTTGAAAAACGTGTTGTAACTGTAATGAGTTACTTTTTTGAAAAACGAACTGTAACTGTAACGAGTTACTTTCTTGAAAAAGAAACTGTAACTATAACGAGTTATTTTTTTGAAAAACGAACTGTAACCGTAAAGAGTTATTTTTTTGAAAAAGGAACTGTAACTGTAACGAATTACTTTTTTGAAAAACAAACTGTAACTGTAACGAGTTACTTTTTTGAAAAAGGAACTGTAACTCTAACTAGTTACTTTTTATTGCGAAGTAATGTAACTGTAACTAGTTACTTTTAAAAAAGTAACTTAAAGTAACTTACTAACATTGGTGGAAATATTGTAAATTTATGAGTTCTCGTAAATATCTGTAAGTAGAATCCAAGTATCTAAGAATTTTCTTTTACGAGAGGATCCACAAATTTTAATGAAATCAACTTCAATAAATGTATTTCTTTCGGTATTTTTAGGAACTTTCTTTTCAGCTTGGAAATAAAATATCCTTTAGGTATTAAAAGCGTGTCAAGTCGATTGGAAAAAACCAGTTCCTTGACCTTTGAAGATCAAAGATTATAATTTTATACCTTCTTCAAAAATATTTGGTCCTAACAGATGTTTGGACCTAATTTTCAAATGAGGTAAACGAATAACCGAAGCCATATTTCGATTTGGCCTGAATCTTCTAATATTACTGGCACATCGGGACTAGAGTTAACCTGATTTAGAGTGCAAGACTCTCATAATCTTATTATTCGATTTAACACCTGAGCTTCGACACATATTTCCTCGTTTCAATATTTTAAAGAAGTTTCGCTAAACTTATTGTTTAAATAAATCTCTCCAGTTTTTAAAATTAAAATACCGGAAAACGGTGATCATCAATTAAACGCTGAATTCAATCACAAATATGTAACAAATATGCAATAACAAATATGCAAAAAAAAATATGTAAGTCTCAGAAACAAATGAAATTACAATGAAAAATTCAATTGTTTTAAATTATTCAAAATGAGATGCAACAAAATTAACACCCATGTTTTTCTGTGAAACTTAAGTGGACTTAAGTTATATTAAGTTTCTAAAATTAGAACTGGTCAAAAAGATAAAAAATTAAACTGTAGAGTTTAAATTGTAAGCACACAATTTATTCACTTAAATATAGAGTGTCTCATTAAGAAAAATTAACTTATTGACAAGAGCGATGCGTATTTTATGTGGTATAAAAGCTTAAAGTTCTGAACGGTCAAATGATGATGCTTCTTCCTATTTATAGTCGGAGCAATATTAAGATAAATTTGAGTTAAAAATAAAATGTTTTGTTCATTTGAACGTTCAAAACTTCAGGTGTATGGTATAATAAATTATAATTGGAATTATTTGAAATTGGTAAAGTATTTTAATTTTCATTACCGGCACTCGATTTGAGTTTATTTTAACATTAACGAGATTATTATCTGATTAATTATTAAATACTTTTTGTAAATGAAACTTTTGTAGAAAAATATTTATTTTCTGTAAGTAAAGTAATCTTTTTATACTTATATATAAAAGTTTAGAATTTTTATATCTTATATAAAATATTATATTTTTATCTCTTATAATTTTAATATCTTATATCTTATATCTTTTATATCTTTATATTTTTAGTTTAGAATCTTTATACCTTTTTATATCGTTTGTGGGATGAGCAGTTTAAACCCCGATTCTAGAAGACCTATTATGGATAACTGGGAACACTTTGTTTTGCAATGCTCAGTACTTCCCATTGTAGGCCATCTTTTCTTGTTTATGTGCTGATTCTCCATTGACAGTTAGGTTTGTGCTCTCAAAAGGGACTAAAAAGGTTATAGTTATATATATATTGTCAGCATGAATGACGAGCAATGTGTGCGAGATTCTTTCAGGTCAGATGCCAAACAAAAATGACATACTTTTCCTTTTGCGATGCAACCATTTTTAGTTTTCCTATTTCGATTATGCAATATTCACTTAGAGCAATATTCAAATAGACTATTTAATTGGAGAAAATAGAATTTAAAAATAAAAATTTATGTTGAGCCAACAAAAAATTAACTCTATGAGGAAAATAATGTATTTTCAGATTGTTTTATTAAGTTAGTTTTAGTTGGCATAATATTTTTCCAGACTTGAATTTTCGTTCTCTCTTTTATTGAGATCTTTTTTTTAAAGATACAAAGTTATTTTGAAGAAGATGAAAGACGGGCCAACTGTGAACTATAACTCGGAAAAGCTGCAGTCGTAACTTTGCTCTGGAGTCACTTCTCACTTTAGAAAAGAGCATTTGGTGATAGGTCACGTAAAATCGTTTATTATAGGAACTGAAGATTCATAGAAGATGTGTTTCTTTAAAAGCATAGAAACTTAAAATAATTTTTAAATATATATTTTTACATTCTAAATTTTCATTGAATTTAAATTTAAATGCAGATTATAAATAATTCTAATAATTATAATTATAATTCTAAATAAGATTGTGAAAAATACGTGTTATTATTTAGCTTAGTTTATTATTATTTTCATGTATAGTTGTACACCTTATTGTAGGTTTTTACATTTGTTCCCGTGATACAGTGTTTATTATTTCTTTACAACTGAATTCCCTCACACAAAAAAAAACAATCTACACTTTGAACATTTCTATAATACGGTAAATGACCCAGTAATCGTGACCTTAGTCCCAGTAATCGTTTCGCCGTCAATATTATTTTTTAAGCATTTATACTTGATTGTTATTGATTTTTATTATAAATAATGCTAAAGCTTGTTATTTTTTGTTACTAGATACTTTTTTAGAGATATTTTATAATTATTTCTTTAGGTTATATGCCGATTGCACGATTACTGGGACCGGTACGATTACTGGATCATCTACCTTACATATTGTTATATTTATGGTTATTAATTGAATCGAAAATATTCTAGAAGTTTAGAATGTTCAAGAAAACGAAATAAAACGAAAAGAAAAACGAAATTTTCTTTAATAGAGAAAATAAATCTATATTTTAGAATTTAAAATATAGGTTTATTTTCTCAAATTTGAGTTAAGAAAAAATATTTTGTTTACTTGAACAGTCGAAACCTATATTTTAGAATCTAAAATTTTAGAATCTATATTTTAGAATCTAAAATATAGATTCATTTTCTCAAATTTGAGTTAAGAAAAAATATGTCGTATATTCAAGTAAACGAAATATTTTTTCTTAACTCAAATTTGAGAAAATAATTCTATATTTTAGAATCTAAAATATAGGCTTATTTTCTCAAATTTGAGTAGAGAAAAAAAGAAAAAATTTAGAATAAAAAATATAGGTTTGTTTTTTCAATTTTGAGTTAAGCAAAAATATTTCGTTTACTTGAACATTCGAAACTTCAAGAATATTTTCGATTCTTCCCTGTAAATTTTAAATCATTGAATTTAAAAAGAAATCAACTACAAATTTCGTTCATTTGTACATTCAGAACTTCAAGCGCATTCAATGATAAGTATAGTGTTTTCTCAGCGCAAGACTTCAAAATTTAACATTGTGTTTATTTCCAAGTTCCAAGAGTTATAAAAATATCAAAAGATGTAATTATACTCCAAATAGAAATCCAAGTTTTTTTCTGCAACTTCAAAGAAAAAAAACCAAAGATCTTTTGTTTTTTTCTTTTTCTTAAAAGACATTACATGTAAAATAAAATATTTACATGTATTTTAAAAAACATGAAATGTCTTTTAAAATACATGTAAAATAAACGATTTATAGGTCTTTTTCTTTTTTGCTGCTGGTAAGTTTCAGCCAGGAATTGGATCAATTGAGGTGTGTAGAAACGAGTACTCACTGTTAAAAAATTAAAATCCACAAGGAACGATTGAGAAGCACAAAAGCCGCATTTCTTTCGATTGACTTGAGAAATTGACTTCTTCAGTAGTCTTCTTTTTCACTAAGAATGCCGTCAACTTCCTTCTTCGTTTCGTTCTGTGTTTCTTGCATTCTCCCCTCAATATTTTCCCAGTTTCCCAGACTGATCTTATGTCCGAGTTTCATACACTTGGTATTATTTCGATCACGCGTATTTTGAGATCAGCGAGTGTTTATTCGAGCTTTCAAATCCAATAGCTTCCAGCTGCATTCGCGACGTGTTCTCCACTGCGATAAACGCGCAGGTTCACCGCACACGTGTGTTCATTTACTACAGGACACTTTCCCGCATTCAGATTTCAGAGTACCGTTTCCCGCGGAAACAGGAAGAGATGTCCATCAAAAATTTAATTTCAACTTCAAATTATCAATTACGAATTTCCTACTTTAATGTTCCTACTATAAAGAGTCTTACTTTAAGATTGATCAGTGATTCAGTATAGTTTTAAATTATTTTTATACTTTGCAGTATTTTGACACAGGATTTGTATTTTTATATTGGAATGAAGAAATAAAAGAAACTTTGGAGTTGTTTTGAGTGATAGAAATGAAAGAAGATTAGATCAGGAGAACATTGCTTGCGAATTAATTGTAGATTCAACAAGATGGATTAGTTAATTATAATTATAGCAGAACAATGACAGGGCTGGGGAAAAAAATGCAGAGACCGATTCCGTTCTTTTATTGCAATATGGTCCCATTCACTAAGGTTCAATGGCCTGCGGGTTGCACATTGCTGGTAACAACATCTGTGAATATCTATTCGACACTCTCACTGCATCCACTGGACCGGGAGACTTGATCTCTGTTAAACGGAACCTATCGTTCTATTTTTGATCCTTGATGCGGAGATAGATCCGACAATATTGCCGCCCGGACTGGGACTGACTGGTGGAAGGATTCATTTGGGTCAGCATGCCTATCCTATAGTAACAACAAGCGCTGCTATTTTGTAGGTATAGTCTGATGTATGATACCTGGTAAAGTCAAAGTGAAGGTACCGCTGCTCACTTTAAAGTTTAGTTGAGGAGGAGATACCTTCGAAACAACTCCACTTTTCAACATTCTTACTAGGAATTTCTAAGGTTTATTTATCATAAAAATCGACTTTCCGACATGAAGCTATTATACTTGATTTTTTTAGAAGTATTGTTAAGTGCTAGGTCCGTTAGGTTTGATGATTCTTTGTGAGAAGGTGCTAGAGATAAAATTCCACTTTGTGCAAAAAGATTTTATTTCAGACCGAATCCATTTCAAATCATGCAGACCGGCGGGTGACCTGTTCAGAATTGGCTTGCCAATGAAATATGTTTTTGTACGTGAAAAATAAGGAGGAACGCATTTTTTTAAATTAGCATAGCGATATATTTAGATCTTTTACAAATAGTTTTAAATTTTGAAGGAAAAACTTGTTTTTCGCAAATTTTACTTTTAAAAAATTAACATTTTTGCGATTTTTGAGATATTAAGGTTTTTCTTGTCCATGTTGTCACACTTTTCTCACTCTTTCGATATCTTCGAAGAAAATTAAAAAATAGTGAAAAATGGTAAAGTTATTTCGATTTCTGGAAAAAAGGAAAACAAATTTTTCTAAAAAATCCCACCTTTTTTCCCTGAAATTTTAAGGAATAATAGTTACCAACATATTCTGCTTACTATAAATTTCCCATTTGGTATTCTTTTGTTTTTCGAGGGAAAACAATTATTTTATACTAGCAATTTTAAACGCGTGCTGAAGCGCGCATGAAACATTGCATTGACAACTGTTAAAAGATAATAAAAGAAAATGCTAAAATACATTTCAAGTGTATGCAAAAAAGTACTATAAGTGTTATATACTATATGTGCATATATAGCACTATAAGTGTTTTACACTATAAGTGTGTAT